>JXCR01139844.1:59116-76203 GCA_002079205.1 Phalaenopsis hybrid cultivar | reverse complement strand
CTAACACAATTCCTCCTGCAACCATAAATTGGCATTTCTCCCAGTTTAGAACCNGACATCATACATCTCTAGAATGTTGCAGGTGCATTACATAATCCGAAAGGCATTCTTCAAAAAGAAAAAGTTCCAAAAGGACTAGTAAATGTTGTCTTTTCTTGATCCTCAGGAGCAATAGAAATTTGATGGTAACCAGTATATCCATCTAAAAAGCAAAAATATTTGTGTCAAGCAAGTCTATCCACTATTTGATCTAAAAAGGGTAAAGGAAAGTGATCTTTCCTGGTGGCAGTGTTTAATTTCCAATAATCAATGCAAATATGTTAAAAGGGAAGTGATCTTTCCTGGTGTCAGTGTTTAATTTTCTATAATCAATGCAAATACACCACCAAGGGAAGCGATCTTTCCTGGTGGCAGTGTTTAATTTTCTATAATCAATGCAAATACGCCACCCAGTAACTTGTTGATAGGTATTAATTCATTATTTTCTTTTGTTTCAACAGTCACTCCTCCTTTCTTCGGAACACAATGAATAGTGAATCATTATTTTCTTTTGTTTCAATAGTCACTCCTCCTTTCTTAGGAACACAATGAATTGGACTAACCGAGGCACTATCTGAAATAGGATATATAAGTCCATTGTCTAACCATTTCAAAATTTCCTTCTTAACTACTTATTTCATCATCAGATTTAATCTTTTTGTGGATCAACTCTTGGTTTATATTGTTCATCTAATATAATTTTGTGCATACAGATCGAATGACTGTATATAATTCTAGTGTCTAACCATTTCAAAATTTCCTTCTTAATTACTTCTTTCATCATCGGCTTTAATCTCTTTTGTGGATTACTCTTGGTTTATATTGTTCATCTAATATAATTTTGTGCATACAAATTGAAGGACTGATTCCTTTAATATCCATGGTTTATATTGTTCATCTAATATAATTTTGTGCATACAGATTGAAGGACTAATTCCCTTAACAAAATTGCCTTCTTAACTACTTCTTTCATCATTGGATTTAATCTCCTTTGTGGATCAACTCTTGGCATATAATTTTGTGCATACAAATCGAAGGACTGATTCCCTTAATATCAGCTAAGGTCCAACCAAAAGCTTTTTTATATCTTTTTAATGTATCTAACGAAGGACTGATTCCTTTAATATCTGCTAAGGTCCAACCAAAAGCTCTCTTATATCTTTTTAATGAAGGACTGATTCCTTAATATCAGCTAAGGTCCAACCAAAAGCTTTCTTATATCTTTTCAATGTATCTAACAGCATTTGAATATCAGCTAAGGTCCAACCAAAATCTTTCTTATATCTTTTTAATGTATCTAACAGTCTTTGCTCTTGCATTTCATTTAATTCTGAAGATATAATAATAGGTATTGTAGATGAGTCTCCTAAAAATACATACTTCAAGTTGACTAGGCAATACTTTCATCTCAAGTTCAGGTGGTTTTATAATCGATGAAAATAGATTTTTATCGGCATTTTCTGTAATATCCAACATCTCAAATCTTTCCTTAACATAATCTAATTTTTCATTTTCTAATTCGTCTAAAATAACTTTGTCATTCTTTTCAAATTGTTTCTTCTCTACAAAATGTTCTTGTTCTTCAAAATGCTTTTTGTCTTCAAAATATTCTTTAAAATGTTCTTTCAATAGATGTTCACTAATTTCCATGCAAAAACATTCATTATCTCTTTCAACAGTGTTCGTTCAGTAGATGTTCAATAATTTTCATGCGAAAACATTCATTATCTCTTTCAACAGCAGAGTATTTCATAGATTTCACTATGTTAAAAGTCACTTCTTGATCATTAACTCTCATAGATAATTATTGTTTTTGAGCATCTATCATTGCTTTTCCAGTAGCTAAAAATGGTCTCCCTAAAATGATAGGTATTTCTTTATCTTCCTTCATATCTAAAATAATGAAATCCACAGGAAAGATAAATTTATCCACTTTTACTAACACATCTTCTATAACTCCCTTAGGATATGTAACTGAATGATCTGCTAACTGTAGAGTTACAGAAGTAGGTGAAACTTCGCTATGTAACTGAATGATCTACTAACTGTAGAGTTACAGAAGTAGGTGAGACTTCTCCTAATTCTAATTGAGGCATAAGATTAATGCTGGCTCCCAAATCACATAAAGCTCTTCCATAAAATTTTTCACCGGTAGATTAATGCTGGCTCCCAAATCACATAAAGCTCTTCCATAAAATTTTTCACCGATCGCACACAANTTAAGTAAAAATTTTCTAATAATCCTAAATTGTCTGTTACTATGATCGTGATTTTACTCACTCACTCAATCACTCTCCGGCAATGGCGCTAAAAACTTGACCGACTTTTTTTTGTAATCGACAAATACAAGAATTTGATGACGCTACTAGGAGATTTAATTTTCAGCAACTGTGTCCAAAGACTTGATCACGACTATATAGATGTGTCTGATTTGGTTAAGATGCATAATTATAATATTCAATAATGTTAAAGTCGAATTTGTCAACACAAGTATACGTATCGTTCAAGTAATATAGGGCTCTAATGGAGTCCTAGATATCGATCCAACAAGGAATTGTTTAGAATTATGGACTAAGACTTTAGAAAAGCAAGACTATAATCACAACAATGACGTTCAATATGCTTATCTGTCACTAATAGGCGATTAAAATAAATAGATAATTTTAATAACTAAGAAGTAACTAATAATAGAAAGTAGGGTGTAATTGTGATATTTAATATATAAGAAAACATTCTTCTCCTTGTCAAGAAATTATAGTGAATGGATAAAATGAATTAGTTCAATTTATATTGTGTCAAATAGGTGCATACATATTCTTTACCCTTTGGTCAAGGCATAAAGAACATTGACTAATCCTATGCTTGGTTAATGATTCTGCGACTAGGCTGAGAGGATACCGAATAAAGAACATTGACTAATCCTATGCTTGGTTACTGAATCTACAGCTAGGCTGGGAGGATACCGGACACTTTGGAGCTCCCACGTTCCCCTCACCTGAGGGCTAACATCTACACATCAACACCCAAACATTCGAGCTCCCACGTTCCCCTCGCCTGAGGGCTAACATCTACACTTCAACACCCAAACGATAGGATTGAATTGAGCTCCCACGTTCCCCTCGCCTGAGGGCTAACATCTACACTTCAGCACCCAAACGATATGACTTACCCTTTGGTCCAGACATAAAGAACATTGACTAATCCTATGCTTGGTTACTGATTCTGTAACTAGGCTGGGAGGATACCGACTCTCACTTTGGAGCTTTCACGTTCCCCTCACCTGAGGGCTAACATCTACACTTCAACACCCAAACGATAGGACTGAATTGAGGAATTTACTAAATTTGCGGCTAGGCTGGGAGGATATCGGCTCTCACTTCGGAGCTCCCACGCTCTTCGCCTGAGGGCTAACATCTACACTTCAGCACCCAAACGATAGGACCGAATTGAGGATTTTATTCTGTCACTCCACCTGAGGGCTAACATCTACACATCAGCACCCAAACGATAAGACCGAATTGGGGATTTTAGCCCNGATAACAACATAATTTATAAGGAGAAACTAAAGTTATGGCATGATCTGAAGATTAACCAGAAGAACTTTGAATAAGGACAAAAAGATTTGCTTGGCAACACAACGTTGAAGTTATTCCCTAGGAAATTGAAGTCTCGTTGGTTAGGACCCATTACACTCAAGTTTATACTTATGGAGCTGTTGAAATTGAAGATCAAAAGACTGGGAATAGATTTAAATTAAATGAACATAGATTAAAACTGTATTTTGAGGGTAAAAGACAATTTTAAAAGTTTAATGATTAGTCAACCTGAATAATACCTGAATAGGTCGGGCTGACGACGTTAAACCAAGCGCTTTATGGGAGGTAACCCATAGTTATCTTTATTTTAATTACGATTATAGTAGTTTCATTTGAAATTATCATTACTTTGTGGTAGTATTAAACTCTACTACTCATATTTATCCTTGAATCATCATACAAATTGGATCCATAGAAAAAAATTGGAATGCATTAGGACCAGAGCGAAATAGTGCAATTTTTGCCTTGGGCGCCGATGGCACCATCGACGCTGTCGATGACGGGTTTTTCCCGAGAGTCCAGGCAATTAAATTTTAAAGGCTCATCGATGGTGCACTCGATGCTGCCGATGGCGAGACGGCGGGATGGCGGTTTCCGGAGTTTGAAATGACAGTTTTTGGCAATTTTAGGCGGGAGTTACTCCCTATAAACTTCAAAATTTGATTCCTAAGTTTGTATTTTCCCAAAAAATGAATTGAACTCCACCAAATTCATCCCTATTTCGTCTAATTCCCTTGAAAACCATAGATTGGGAGTGTTCAACCGGAGAAAGTTCATTAGTGCCGAGGCACAATGAATCTTCAACAAGGTACTGACAAAGAAGAGATTAATTAAAGAAAGAGGATTTATGAATCAAGGATTGAATAATCCTTCGACGGCAATTGAAGAGATGATTGTGCGATGAAGATGGGAAGTGTTGTGCTACACTACAACCACCGTAGTTGTTCCTGTGGTGAAGAAATTTTATGCTAATTTGCATTGAATCAACCAGAGAGTTGTCTATGTGCGAGGTAGATGGATAAATTTTACTCCTGCACGGATTAATTAGTTATATATTATCGAGAATGTTCCTGTCTACCATTATTCAAACTTTGTCCCGACATGAAATCTGATGAATGAAATCTACTAATATTTAATGGATGAAACTGAAGACTGGGAAATGAGAGAAAACGGGTATGTTAGTTTTTCTGTGACACTTCTAAACCACGTTTCTAAACACTAGCACTTCTTCATTTCTGCAAAATTATTACCGACGACGAGGATCGGTAAAGTTACTAAGGAAAGTGCTATTCTGAATTACTGCATCCAAATGGGACTGACGATCAAAATTGGATCGATAATTGTGAAGTCTGTTTTGGGCCTGATCATTCATGGATCTACTTATGGGCTTGGACATCCTTCAACAATTTTCTTACTTTACAGTCAGTTCCAAATATCTTATGAGAATTGGGAAAAGGTACTTCTACCTTGGATGCCTTTGGACCCAACTGAGAGATTTCTGGCCAATGAAGATGAAAATGATATGACTATTATGGTGGATCAATTGTCTCAGAATTCATTGCTTATTCAACCTTTGGTTCCGGACAAGACACTAATGATCCTGCGCAGAATCAAGAAATTAGAGAAAGAGGTACAAAATGTTATGAATGCAATTAACAATATCTCTGATTTCTTCGATCATCTAGAATGGAGGATGAAAGAACATTTTGATCACTCTAGACATATCGAAAGAAGTTTGATACGATTGATGAGAAAGATGAAATTGATAGCAGATGACTCTACTGAAGAATTTCCATACAGACCCTTCTATAACCTCTTCGTTCATGTTCAATCAATGGGTGATCTTAGAGGAGAATCTAGCACTAAATCTAAAGAATAGTAGATTTACCTTGCTACCTATATGTCTATGTGTATAATTTGGTTTGAACTTTGTGTTTTCTTTGCTTTCAAATTTTGCTTTTAGATCTCAGTATAGTTGAGATTGAGCATAAGATGTTTGTTTTCAGTGTTTTGAGTGTTGTGGCTTGGATTGCGATGCTGAATTGATGTATTAAGGTTGAAAAAATACCAAACTTAGGTGTGTTGTGTAACGTGTATTGTAACCCTTAGAATTTATATATAATTGTGATGTTTTATGTTAAGAATGTTTATTTGAGTTAGTACATCATTTAATCACTTAAAATTTATGTCTAGAATGATTGAACGGATGTCGTTGAGGCTTCAAATTGATTGAAATCACAAAAATCTAGAAATTGAACCAATTCAATAGAGCTCGCCAACGGCGCCCTTGACGCCGCCGATGATAGACTTTTCCCGAGACTTAGGATATTAATTCAATAGAGCTCGCTGACCGCGCCGAAGACCCTGCCGATAGCGAGATCCTTAAAAAACACCTTTAATCACGATTTTGACCAGTCAACTGCCACTATTCATCATCCCCTTCCTCTTAAAAATGAAAGTTTCGATCTAGGGCTTGAAGATCTTGGATTTGGGGGCGATTTCAAAGAAATTAGACACCTGATTTGATCATCTCTTGGTAAGTGCTTCACTCCAAAATAAAAATATTTGATTTTCACCATGCATTTCTTCCACATTGAGAAAATCCAAAAAATTTGAGAATGTGGAGAAAATATTGAGAAGAATTTCATGGAATTTAGTTTTGAACTCTTAGAATCACTCTTGGAAGCCATTATTTGCATATTTGAAGTTTATTATGGAAATTTTCCTATAATTTTGATTAGATTGAAATGGTTCCATGACAAAGGAGGTAACTTGAGTTTGACGAGTCTCGCTACGTCAACACAAAGGCTCAATCAAGATTTACTTTAGTGTTTGAAGGGAAGAATTGTATACAAGATCGGGTTTTTGAGGGTCCGGTAGGAGAAATTGAACAAGTTATTACCCAATAGAGGTGAGAAAATTTCTGTTATACCACCAACAAGGCTGTTACAAATATTATAAAAGAATTTTATGCCAATGTGTTCTATTTTGAGGACGGAATAGTTCAAGTGCGGGGATTTTCTGTTGAGTTTAGTGCCACCCACATTAACTCCTTTTATGAAGTCTCAGACTCCTATAGCTGCCATTATGAAACCTTCAGTACAATGGAAGATCCGCTGAATGATATGATCAACTTTCTCATTGATGGGAAAGGAACATGGAAGATAAAACAACAAGAATGGGTAAATTTTTCTACTTCCATGTTGAATGCCACATCTAAAGCATGACACTATTTTTTTTCATTTACTCTATTACCTACCTATCACCATAGTGAGGAAACAAGAGATAGAGCTATTTTGAATTTCTATATCTAGAATAATAGAAATATAAATGTGGGGAGAATCATTTTTAATAATATATTGACCACGGTAAGGAGTGAAACAAGTGGAGGTCTGAGACATCCTGACCTTATTTATGCACTTTGCCAACATTCTGGAGTGGAAGCTGAAGGTGATGAAGAATGGGTTTACTCTATGAAACCCATTAGTAAAGCTAATTTAGGGAGTTATGAATCCCATGAAAAATGGAGAACTGGGAATAGAAGTCAAGAACCTTCTACTAGTAATACTAGTTATGACCTTCCTTCTTCTAGTTCCCCTACCCTGAATGATTTAATGAATGAGTTGATCTTGTAGCAAAAGAGTATAAAGTTAATAAATGAAAGAATTGGGGAGTTAGAACGTAGATATGATTATGATAGTGAGTACCTACAAAGGCATTCAAACTTTGAGATAACTTACTACGATGCTCAGGCCCGACACTATAGAGATGAGCCTGTTGTTGCTTTTTATGAACTCAGTATCAGCTCAATCCTCCTGTTGACCAAGGAGATGAAGATATAGTTTGGGATTTTGACATATGATAGTAATTGATGTACTTTTACTTCTATTTTTGTAATTTTTTGTAATAGAAATAGATGTTTTTGTGTCTGTACTTTCATTTTTATTTTTATGTTGTATGGATAATGTACTATTACTTTTATTTTTATAATTTTTGTAATACAGATAGATGTTTGTGTGTTTGTACTTTCATTTTTATTTTTATGTTACAATTGGATAATATTGTTATAATTGTTTGTGAAAGTTAAATTGTAATGTGATGTGATTTTTATTTTGCATTTTAATTGTAATTGTTTTGTTTAGTAATGTGGATGTGTTAGAAAAATATTGTGTTTGTATAATGTTTAGTTTTATACTTATTTCAAAATTTTATTACCCAACAAATTCTCTAATGATTTATATGTATAGAAAGCTCATAATGTTACAAACCAGGTGAAGTAGAAATTTTGAGGACTGCAAAAATTTCAGAATGATGAAAATGCCTAAAATACTGAGGTATGATTTATATTTAGAATTTTTCTTTCCACATGTATAATTCCATATTGAAAAATTTAAGTTTGGGGGAGGGAACAAAAGATTAACTATTAGATGTTTCAATATAAATATTTTCAAAAATTATTAATATGATTTTATGTAGTGAATTTAATTTAGAGAACTATATTTTGTAAATATTTAAATATTATGGTAGATTTAAATGAATATTTTTGTAATGAAAATTAATTTTGTGGATTAAGGTATTTAGTATAAGAGAGCAAGACTATAGTTAACTATTTAAAGTAAAGGAAACTATACTTTGAAGTATTAAGAATCTTGGATATTCATTTGAGAAGAAAAGATTGGGGCTCAATGATGTAAAAGCTATGAAATATGTATAAGGTAAAGGAAGGCTTTGAGTTTCAAATTTAGGGAAAGAAAGGTGATGTTTAAAATCATTAAAGGCTATCCAGATATAGTAATCCTCACTTGAAAAATGAAAAAGAAAGGATTGACAACAATCCCTGAAAAGAAAAGAAAAATATGTAGGATTGAAAGCAATCCAAATGTAAAAGAGAAAAGAAAAGAAAGAAAAAAATTTAAAAGTCAGGAGAAGCTTGAGAAGATGCCTAATAAAAAATTTCACTGGACCTACCTAAAGGGAAAACCTAAATACATTCCTGAACTTATATTTATGGATTAGATATTTTACTAGTAGTGTTCTCAAGACTATATATATATATAAGTGAGGAGAAGCTTGAGGAGATGCCTAATCAAAAATTGGCTTGACGACCTACCTAAAGGGAAAACCTAAATACATTCCTGAACTTATATTTATGGATTAGCATCTTTACTAGTAAGAGTTCTCATGAAGTTCCTATCATTTGAATATTCTAAGTGACTTGATATTACAACATATAGTCATGCTTGAAATGAATAGAAAACTAGAACTATTAAACTTGATGACTAGACAATCTTGTACCTACAGAGTTAATTAAATTACTTGAATTTTTTTCTGAAAATCTCAGTATGGTATTTACTTAAATCAAACTTATAGAATTTTTGAATTAAAACTTTACACAATAGATCATAACTTTTATGTAGTACTAAAATTACTTGAGAACAAGTAATAGTTAAGTTTGGGGGATTTTGATCGAAGGAAAATATGTTGAGATTTTCATACCTATTTTACACTATTTTTGATGATATTGCACTTCAAAGATAGGTATTTTTTATGTTTTATTACAGGTATGATGAATTATGGTCATTGGAACAAAAAGATGCAAAAAGGAGCGAATTTGGAGCGAAATGGACCAAAATATGAAGAATTGAACTAGGGCACCGACAGTGAGCCCAATGGCGCTGATGGCGAGAATTTCCCGAGACTCCAGTTCAAACAATTTAGAAGGCTCGCCGACGGCAGCCTCGAGGCCACCGATAGTGAGATCGGCGGTTATCTCAATAGGTGCATTGAATGTAGATAATTTTTGGAGGGATGCTTAGGCAACTCTTGGGAAAACCCTTGTACAACTTTAAAAGAAGATTTTGGCCAAAAATAGAGGAGGCTTTGGAGGTTAGAGTGGGTCAGAGAAGTTCAAGAGCCCCAGTAGTGTGGAGAGAGTTTACTTTAGGGTTAGATTGTGAGAAATACTTTGAAAGATTGTAAGAGTGGAGTGAAAATGAGAGAATTCTTCCTCCTTGCCGCTTTGAAGAAGAATTCTGTGTGCTGTAAAGAAAGGAAGAGATTAGAGGAACTTCAAGGAGNGGGACCAAAATGTGGAGAATTGCACTAGGGCGCCGACGACGCCATCGAGGCCGCCGACGACGAGCTTTTCCCAAGGCCATAGGACAAATTCTACAGAAGACCGCAGACGGTGCCATCGAGGCCGCCAACGGCAAGATCGACGGTTAAGTGACATGTACAATGGGTAAGGCCGGATTTTGGAAGGGTGCATAAGCAACTCTTGGGAAAACTCATTCACATCTTTAAAGAGAAAAATTTGGCCGAAAATAGGGAGACTTTTGGAGTCCTGGAAGTTAAAAAGGATCCATTAGTGCGTAGAAAGCTTTCTAGAGTGTGTTGGCCAAAAATAGAAGAGTGCTAGAGGCCTTGGAGGTTACCATTAGTGTATAGAATTTCCAGTAGAGTGTAACACTGTGAGGAATTCTTCAAGAAATTGTAAGAGTGGAGGGAAAGTGAGAGATTTCTTCCTCCTTACTACGTCGAAGAGGAATTCTGTGTGCTATAAAGAAAGGAAGGGATTCAAAGGAACTTCAAGGAGTGTTCCTGGGGAGAAATTTAGAGATAAGTTATTTACTTGTTATAGTTTGTATGGCTTTGATTTTATATATGAATTCCAAGTTGTGTTGTGCTTTCCCCATGAGACATGAGTAGTTTTCTCTGTCTTTANTGTATGACTTTGCTTTTATATATAAATTCTGAGTTTTGTTGTATCTTCCCCATGAGTTCTAAGTAATTTTCTCTATATCTTCTTGTCTTGAGATTTGTGAAATGGTGATTTGAATTGGTTCTAGGACTCCATTAGAGCCTTGTATTACTTGAGCGATACATATACTTGCATTGATAAATGTGACTTTACCATTATTGAATATTTTATATATACATTTTTATCGAATCTATAACTGTTGTCAAGTTTTTGGTGTCGTTGCCGAAGAAATAAATCTTCTAGCAATAGTATTAAATTCTTGTATTTTTAAGCATATGTAAAGTCACTGTCAAGTTTTTGGCGCCATTGTCGGGGTGTAAAAAAGAATCATAATTAGAGTAACGGACAAATTAGGACTATTAGAAAATTTTTACTAGAATTGTATTGGTTTTTGTTGATCTCATCGGTCAACGCCAATACACGCGGTGTGCTTTCCCAGCACACCACACATATTGGAGGTCCATTTGTTGACCTCACTTTTGGTTGAGGTTTAGTTTTTTTCCTCTTTAGTAGCATAAGGTCTAGCCATAGGACTTTCCTATTGACCATTCTTAGAAACTAGAAAAAGAACCCTCACCATTAGAAATTCCAAACTATCTTATCTCAACCTGGAGTTGCACATGTTGGTCTCAACCTCTAAATACTTAGTAGGTGGGGTCACTATGGGGGAAACTCAAGAAGAGTCATCCTTAGGATTGCTGGACCTTAAGGTTGAACTTGGGTGTTGGTCTGGAGCTAAGGCACTCACTACGCTCACTACACTCATATACACTCAGTACACTCATCTACACTCATCTACACTCACAGTCATTCACAACCTCAAACTGAAATTTCTAGTCTAGATCCCTTGAAATTTTTGGGATACTCATGTAGATGGTCCCCTAAACCTACTAGCCCTAGGGCTATGGTTTGGCTATGACCACTATGTAGAGGACCAAAATGAGGTTTACACTGGTCCATGGCTTGTTGGTGATGGTTGGTACCTCAAATCTACCAAAATACCCATCTTGGCCTTTTACCCCTAAACACTCCCAAATTACCAAAATAGCCCTCTAGGGGCCAAAATCCCACAAATTCCAAAAATTCCTAGAAAATTCTATTAAATCTAAAATATTCCCAATTTCATTTCTCTCAACTAACACATGACCCAATTTGGCCAATTTGACCACCATTAACCAAAATTCCCAAATTTGCCTTTAAAGACCCAAATTTCCCCAAATTCAAACCAAATGTCCATAAATTCAATCTCAATTGGCCCCATTTCCAATCCTAAACTCAAATTCACTTTTTATTTGATAAAAATAAACCAAAATCAAGCCTAATCGGCCCATGATTTGAGCCCAATTTTGATTTTGGTCAAAACCCCAATTTTGACCATATGACCTAATCTCACCAAATTGAACCTATAGCCTAGTCAATTGGCCTAAATTAATGTTGAAAAATCTTTACAACATTCCTATACATCAAAATTCAACCATCAATTGCCTTGGTGAAGCCTCAAATCCATTTGAATTTGGCCTAAATCCAAAATTCCCAAATTTAGCCTCAAATTGGCTAAGTCACCAAATTTCACCCAATTGATTGCCTTAACCCCCAAATTGGCATCCAATTGAAGTTTAAAACTATTCATGAAATCCCTATTAACCATTCACAATAATCAATATGGACTTAGCCCAAGGCTAACCTAAGCTAGACCCAAGCCTTGCCCAACATGAACAATATGATTAAAGTTCAAAATTCCGTCAAATTGACCTCTTAATTGAGCTCAAAACCACTTCCATTCTTCACCAAAGTTGTTCCTTATGATCATCTACACTAAATGAAACATGTATTTGGGTCAATTAACATAGCTAACCTAGCCCAAACCCAAGTTTTGGTCATTTGCACCCGCTTGGACCCATGCACTAAATGTGACCTAACCACCCTAAAGTCACCAAATTAACTCTATCACAGCCATTAGTTAAACTTAGTGACCAGTCCAAACATCATGAAACCACCTAAATCAAGCCATGGACCAAAGGTCCCCCAAATCAAGGGATATTATTTCCAAAAAAGCATATGCTTAAGATATCCTTACCAAAATTAGGTATTATTGCACTATATTGCTGTGACATATTCCCCTGGGTACCCTAAGTTCCTAGCCACCTCCCTCTAGCCGGCCGGCCAGTCTAGTGGCTAAAAAAGCTCAAAACCAAGAGACACCCCCATGGAGCTTTACCCAAATCAAACCTAGAGGCCAGCTCATTTTAATCAAACTATGGAGCTCCTCTGCCCTCCACCTAAGCACCACATTACACCTCATAATTGGCCATGACAACCACCATAACCCCATTTTTATAAAAGGCCACCTCCATGGCTGTTAAACTAAGTGCTGAAATTTCCTTATTGAGACCTCTCTAAACTTCACATAGAGCTTCCCTAAGATCTCTTTAGTGCATTCCAACCATTTTTCCTCCCCAATTCCCTCAATTTTGAGCTTGGAACCTTGCCGGGAACTAGGATAGAACCTAATACACCTCCACAATCCACCCAAACTCAAATTAACTCTACCCACACCTTCACAATAGTGAATAAAGCCAAAGTCCGATAAAATCCCACTTCCACAGAGCCTCAACCATAGCTCTAGACCAGCACCCAAATCCGGCCGTGATTGAATTGATACATAGGCCTTGCACCAAGACTAGGGACTTAATCCCTAGCCTCTTTGGATCATAACAAACGTGCCAAGACCCTCTGATCAAAGCTTCACTTCTCAGAGCAAAAGTATAAAACCTCACCTCATCCCGAGCCTATTTTGATTCTCCATCTACTTAGAGTTAATTTGATTGCTTGATTATCGTATGAATGTGTTCGTCTCACTTAGACGAGTCCATAGGATCAAACCCAAGGTGATTTGGTTGAGTCTAAGCTGAGATCTTAGGGTTTTAGTGTGGACGGTCACGTGATCATTCTATCGGGGACGACAATGGGGAGCCGTTTGATCAAGCATGTATCAAATGGACAGAGAAGATCTAGCCGGATGATACTTCAGGACATAAACAGCGGGCCGAGTCAGCGCTGAGGTGGATGGCGGCATCAAATGGAAGCGCGCCGCATGGAGCTTTGGAACCGTCGTAGGTTGAGGTGGCACACACATTTTAAATAGAAAAATAGGGCTTTTTCTATTTATTTAAATACCCCTATGCACGCGCTGTTTAAATAGATAAATAGGGCTTTTTCCTATTTATTTAAATACCCTTAACTTTATGCCTTCGGAGCCGTCGTAGGTTGAGGTGGCACGCGTAGTTTAAATAGATAAATATGGCTTCTTCTATTTATTTAAATACCCCCAAACTTATAAAATCCTAACTTTGTGTAGAAAAATCACAAAAATAAAATAAAAATACCCTCTTGCTCAGTGAACAAAGGAAAATAATGTGAAATAAATTTCAAGTTCATTTGATGCATAAAATTTTTTTAATTAATTAAACACTATTAGGGATCATTTGATTCCCCATGCATATTGATACATTACATTGGCTTGAAATTTTGGCATGTTGTAGCCTCTGTCAAGGGAAACATCATCTGATATTTCCAAAGTCAGAGGAGGTTTCTATACAGAGAGTCATATTTTTCAAGATCTTGCACATTATTTCCTTAAAACAATCATGGAAATTAGCATATTGATTTGAAAATTCTAAGAAAATTTTGAAAGGTCCACCATGACCAGAGAAGCTTTTGGAAAAAAATTCACGAGTCAAGTCATTTAAAATACACTTAAATTTTACAAACACTAAATCACTAAAATAATTAATTTTGGAAAATATAAACATTTAAATGACTTAATTTTTGATCTTCACTGTGGTTTATGATCCAGAGAACTCATCCATAAAAGTTTCAAAATATTTTGAGTTCATTTAATAACTTAAATTGATTTTTAAAGATAAATTCCACTCTAAAAAGTTCAAAATATTTTGAGTTCATTTGATAACTTAAGTTGATTTTTAAAGATAAATACTACTTTTGACACTTAAATGATTTTTAAACATCAAAATAAAACTAAAAAAATTATGAAACTTAGTTTTTTGAGTTCTCTGTGATCGAATTTTTAAAAATCAAAATATATCTCAAAAAATTATGAAACTTAGTTTTTTTGAGTTCTCTGTAATCAGAAAAAAATCAAAATATAACTCAAAAAATTATAAAACTTAGTTTTTTGAGTTCTCTGTGATCAGGGGAATCAAAATATAACTCAAAAAATTATGAAACTTAGTTTTTTGAGTTCTCTATTATCAGGGGTGTTTTCTAAAAATAAAATTATATTTAAAATAAAAACTTGATTTTTAGCCTATTTTAAATATTTGAATAATTATAAAAATAAAATAATATTTAGAATAAAAACTTGATTTTTAACCTATTTTAAATATTTAAAAATTCAAAAAAAACACAAAAATAATAAAATTCTTGAAAATGTTCTAAAATATTTTCTAAGCACTTAGAAATAATTATAATATTTTTCCTGATTTGATAAATAAAGATATTGAATTTCAAAGCTTAAAAATAATTTTTAAAGACTAAAAATGAGTTTTCACTAAAATAATTTCAATAAATCAAAGAAAAATAAAAAAAAATATATAAAATTTGCTTCTTTGGGTTCTCTAACCTCAGAGAGATTTTTCAAAGATACAAAACTTAATCTTCATCATTTAAAATATTTTTTTTTTATTAAATAACCCAAAACTTAAAATAATTCTCATAAATCACAGAGAATTAAAAAAATCATTAAATTTGGTCCAAAGGCTTCTCTGGTCTAGGTTTACCTCCAGTAAACATTTCAAAGGATTATGATTTACCTTGGTCAAGTTAGGAATTTTCTTTGAAAGATCCTATTTTTGCATGAAAATAATTATATAAGATAAATTAAATTCTGAAAAATCACATTTCTCCTTTGATGTCTTAATTGACCCATGAATGAGGTAGGATAAAAATTTTAAAGTCATTTGAATTGAATTTGACAAATTATGAAGTGTTAGAGCCTTAGGGGCAAATGTGTAATTTTGGAAAGTTAGCCTTAATTAACATTTAGGCATAATTTAAGGAGGGAAATGTTAACCTCTAATATTAATCAATTTATTTTGATGCTTGAAACACAAGGGGTTAATTGGTAGAAACCAATCTCACTTTCCTCATTAAAAAGATTAGTTAATAAATTTCTAAATTATTAAAATTTGGAAGTTTATTGAAATTAAATGATCCTGGACTTATAGGTATGAATTTTGAAGTCAATAATTAATCAATTTAATACCCCTATTTTGATGTTCAAATAAAATCAAAATCACATCATGACCACTTAAAGCTTAACCCTTTTCAAAACTAATTAAGACACTCACCTAGGTCTTAAGGGCTTAGTGGTGACTTAGGCCAAATCAAAATTGACTAAATGAGGATTAGGGGCTTAGTGGTGACTTAGGCCAACCTTTTCAAAACTAATTAAGACACTCACCTAGGTCTTAAGGGTTTAGTGGTGACTTAAGCTAAATCAAAATTGACTAAATGAGGATTAGAGAAATAAACATAACGTAATCAAACATCCTTGAAACACCACTAAGCCTAAATAAAAAATTGGCTAAGTGTTCATGTTACACCAACTTGCCCTTTAAGGAAAATCACTTACATAATTTTCAAATTAAATGAAAATGATAATTACCCCTTTCTTAGGGATAATTAAGACATCAATGTTCACTGAGCATTAGAAGTATTTACATGATGAACCATTAAGCAACATAATAGGTTTAAATGAACTCGAGGCTTTTCACCAGTTGGTGAGAGGGAGGTATGGACCTGCTTCCTTCTCCTAACTTGTTGGATACCTCAGAAGTCTATTAAACTTATTATGTTTTGCTTGACAAAATCATCCTTAATTAAACTCCTAAGGACCCACCAAGATATGACATAGGGTTAGAAAAACTACCAAAATTTTACTTCCCTGTTTCGTATAAATTGCCTTAACATGAATTTTGAGTTTCAGGTGGTGGAATGAGAAGACTCGCAAGGTACGCTTTTTCAATTTTCAACATTGTCTTTCTTATACTTTCATACTGTGCTTTTCATACTGTGCTTTCATACCTACAAATTTGCATGCTAAACAACGACGCCACCTTGCATGGAAAACTAAAACTATCAGGATAGTCACAAAACCAAAACCAAAATCAAAACCAAAATTAAAAACAACCAAGATAAAATTTACCCCCACAATATTCAAAATATAAAACAACTTAAAAATAATCACAAACATCACACAAAACTACAATTGCAACTAAATTAAGATGTCTCTATCAGATGATTGGGAATTCCTCGGAAGAGGTAACCTACGGTTGCTAACGAGGCTTCCCACGGTCTAAATGAAATTATTGAACTCATAAAGTTGAGTTTAGTAAGTTCATTTGGACAAAGTGAATCCAATAGAAAATAGTGGTGCCAGAACAAGGGAACCGTAGGATCCTAACCGGTGTCGCTCTAATCAACTTAATATGCCCTCATAAAATTTAAAGAACTTCAACCATAGCGCCACCTAATTTGACATTATAACTTGACACACTAGAAAACTCAAACTCCTCGCGGTGAGAAACTTGGAGCTAGCATGGTGGGCAGCACGACCATCTTCAATAGCAAAATATGTCTTCTCCAGCTAAACTAATTTTCCTTCCTTAGAC
>JXCR01139844.1:45908-58935 GCA_002079205.1 Phalaenopsis hybrid cultivar | reverse complement strand
TTAGTTTATTTGATCGAGTCTCATCCTCAAGTCTTGTGTTTATCCTTCGGGATAGATACATGATTTGAGGTACAGTGCTCTTTCATTTTAAACTATGAAAAATATGGGGTCAGTTTGATTTCATATTTCAACGTCCTTCCGAAGTGGGCGACGGGATTTTAATTCCAGCGATCGACAGCTTCTGACGGGCAACTCCCCTCCAACCAAAAATAGCGCCAACAGCTTCTGGCGACTCCGCTAGGGATAATCTTTTCTCTCCATTAAAATCAAGAAATATTATTTTCACACATCGGTAATGTGTCCATGCCCCTTTTGGACCAATTACACTTCTTCGGTTGACGTACTTTACCCATTTCTATCTTGGGAAAGTATGGTGAACTCCTTGGACTTCAGGACTAGCTGTTCAACCATCTTTGAACTAGGGGTTCAGAAGGCCATTAAGGACTCTTTAAATTTTTTTCATGTGGGGTCGGATCCCCAATAGGTGTGTCGGTGGACTAATTTCACCTGGGCATTTTCTGCCACTAATTAGGTCCTGCACTGGGTCCTAAAATTTTTCTCATCTCCTTTCCAAATTTGATTTGCTATTCCGCAAATTAAACCAAATCGTGTTGTGCTGCGTGAACTTTGAAATTTTCTTATATTAATTAAATTTTGCACCTTTTTGAACAAACGTGTTAAAAATACCCATAAATTAAGACCCGCCTAGTCTACAAATCAACCTTTATTTTCAGTGCTTGCACTAAAGATTACGAGGTTTTTGGCCATATAGCTAACCCCAAAACTTTCTGTTTTAAAGCCCGATGCAATGGCCTACCCAACGCTGACCTTTTCGTGCAACCTGCCAACGGACCGCAGCGCCCGTGACGACACTCCCACCATCAAGTTCGGAGCTGGATTTGAAGATCTTGAGGTTATCCTCAGGAAAGCCCCATTCGTGGTAATGAAGATCGCCGCTCTAGAAATGCAGAAGCCATCTGCAAAATTCAACCTGAACTACCTTCAAGACTTCCCTACCTGCAAAAAGGCTAAAGCTACTGCCGTTGCGGTACCCGTCAAACCTACTAGCCCCGCTGCTGCTAAGGGGAAAGAAGTGATGATCATTGAAGATCCGACTGAGGGATTAAATTTCCCACCACTCGTGTTTGAAATCGGGTCAAGATCAAGGAGCTCAAAGACTGTACCACTGACCCGAACTCAAAGGAGGAATCGCGATAGAAGAGTTTGAAGGGCTATCAAAGCCTATGCTCCTGAAAAGACACCCATTGAGGAGGAGCCTTATCAAGTTGAAGAAGTGTTACCGGAAATTTATCCACTCATGTGAGGAAGTAGATTCCATCCCCTGATAGATACCGATGGATATGAGAGTATCCGAAGGATGACTGTCGCATTACCGCCACTTCATGGACATGGTGAAGAGGGAAAGAAATTCACTCCTATCACTCGAGTTAGTGCAGTTTTTAGAAGACTTGCTACCAGGGAAGGATGTTCGGTTAGCAAGTTACTTAAACGAGTGGGAGATCTAATTTCTCCTCGCATGAAGAAGGAAATTTTGAAGGGCGTCAAATCCGCCAGACAATCCCGTAAGACAACTGGAGCACCGCCTACTCGCATTCTTGTTTGGCTTCGCTAAGAGAATAGAGTTGATATTGCAGTGATTACTACTGATCATACTGCCACCAGGACCACAGGCTATCGACCGGTTAAGTTGAGACTGGGTCTGAAGATCTTACCCGTCACTCCTACAATCCCAGAGATGAAGACAAAGCGATTATCTCACCCAGTAGCCGGTCTACACCATGGGGACCATACCTTACCTCGACATACCGATGTCTCTACTAAGACGTATCATCCTGAGACATCATCATCGAAGAAGAAGAGGGTATGGGTACCCAAGGTCGCTGCACCGATACAGTTCAGTGAGCCTGCAAAACAGGAAGTAAAACCAGTGCCTGAAATATCTGACATCGTCGCGACAATAGCAAGCGAGATGAAGGAGCAAGTAGAGGATATCTACCAAGGTCCTCCAGACCTTAAAGCGATCAAAGAATCAATAATTGAAGAGAAAGTTGAGAAACTCAGGATTGAGATTTTTGAGTTAGCTCGAGAGCAAAGAGTTTCCGTCAATAGTGACAATGAAGATTTTGATTACAATGATTACCTGAAGGAGGATTTCATGGATGTCCATGTGATCGAAACTAGAGCTACCATATAGCTACCACATCTATGATTACTTGGAGGAAGATTTCAGGGATGTCCATGTGATCAAAACCAGAGCTGCCACATCTGTGCGCGAGGCTCAACCTCACACTGAAGAGAACGCTGTAGATGAGCTGTGTAGGGTTATCCTCCTAAGGGATGAGCAAGTCAGTCTACTGGAGAAAAGAATAGAAGAGATGACTGTAGCTATGATTGCCATGGAGCACCACGATTGGCTTCTCCAGAAATTAACCAGCCAGAAATCATACACATCGCAGATGAAATAAGCCAAGATTGGCTTCTTTAGAGATTAATCAGCCAGAAATCATACACATCACAGATGAAAGAAGAGAGGATACTTCAACAGATAAAGATGAACAACCAAAGAAAGATTCTCCTCTAGATGCCATGCCAGAAAAAAAATTCAAGCAAATGATTGAACAAGTGCGGGATGCCTTAGCCCAATCCAAGAGCGGTGCATCAATTTTGAAGGGTAGACCTTACCCGGAGGAGTTTGATGCAGTTCCTTTCCCCAAGGGTTTTGTGCCTCCAAACTTCAAGATATTCGATGGGACTGGAAATCCCAGACATTATATAGAGCATTCCAAGCCAGCTGTGGCAATACAAGGAATAATGAGGCTCTACTCTGCCAACAGTTCGTCAGATGCTTGTCATGGATTGCTTTCAACTCGTACGCTTACTTGCCCAATGGGTCAGTAAAAACATTTTCTGAGTTGGAACAATTATTTGTGAAAATATTTGCCAGGGCGCAACATCATGTGTCTATTGGAGAGCTCATGTGGAGAAGAAAAAGCCCAGCGAAACTTTGGCAGACTTTATTTTGAGGTGGAGAAACCTTAGCATGAAATGTGAACCTCAGCTATAGGAACATCAAGTGATTGAGATTCTACTCATGAGCATTCATGGGCCAGTAGCTTTCATGCTTAAAGGACTCACCATCAAATCCTTCGAGAAGCTACTCAGTAAAGCCAGCAGTCTTCAAGAAGAAATAAAGCACATGGAACCACATGAAAATGCTAAGGTGACCAGAGTGTTTGAAAAGAAATCAGGAGTAGTCGCGACTGTCGACAAAAGAAAACAGCCGATAAAGATATATGTAGAAGAACATCATTAGTCTTCGTCACAGCACTCTAAAAAATAGAGCAGTCAATCCAACCAACGACCGCTTCAGGAGGGATCACCTCGAACAACGGGTAAAAGATTATCCCTATTAGAGCGATAGAAAGTTATGTATTCTTTCAAGGATGAAGCCATACCTAAAATATTCAAAAGCCTGATGAAGAAACCATAATTCAAACTACTTGATCCAAAGAAACCTGAAGGGTGTATAAGAAGAATGAACCAAATTATTTCCCATACCACCGGTTGCTTGGGCACACTATATACAAGTGATTCATCTTTAAGGACTGGCTCAAGAAGAACTTTGAGGAAGAGAACATTACAATCTCCAAAGTAGTATTTGAGAGAACCTGAAAAAGGTTCCATAAACATGATTTCAGCTGAGTCAATCTCCTCAATTGATCCGTATGCTGGAGTAGATGGATGGAGTACAACTTGGGATGAACTCAAGAAGGTCCTTAATCAAATACAGGATTCATTGAAGGAAGCTTAAAAAAATACCGAAGAAGGATGGAATGAGGTATAGAGCAGATCATCTAAGAAGATACTGAACAAGATCCAGTCTGCATCAAAACAAGCCTCCATTCAGAGTCCGCATCATATCAAGCCCGAGATGAAGATTTTGCTAGGAGATCCGTCATCGTCAAGGACAAAGAAAAAAAAGAAAAGTGTCACTGCCAAGATTGATAACACGGGGGGTAGGATAGGGGCTGCCTCTACTAGATTGATTATCTCGGATTTGGGGAAGAAAATCCTCGAACCCTTGACTTTGTATGATTATCTTTTTGTCCCTCCGGGGTCTTATGAATATAATGATTGTGATTTCGGCTATGTTTTGACTGTTTCTGGTGATAATGTAACTGATTATGACCAATCTAGCTGCGATCTTGATCCCTAAAATGATCCTCAAATCATACTCGAGTCTGATGAACTCATTGTCAAGTCCAAAGAAGACATCAATAATACCACTTACGACAACACCAATAACGAAGAGCCAATTCACGAGCATCATGATACACCGCTCGCCATCAACATAGATCTTTTCGATGGAGAGGAAAAGACACCGGAAGATTCAACAATGATATCTCAAGAAGAAGAAGTCACAGAAGTTAACTTAAGGAGCGAAAAAGTGTTACCACCAAGAATAGCTCCAACAAATAAAGGAAAATAGATGATGACTCGGGAAGAGATACTCCCACCTCCACCAGTGGAAGAACCAGATGATCAAGATAAAATTGGAGGATCATACAAAGTAGACTATAATGTGCTAGCTCATCTTAGGAAGTTGCCTTCCCGACTAAGCATCTACCATGCTTTGATCCGATCAAAGGAGATGAGAGAATCTCTGGTTACAGCTTTGCTTGAGCCAAAAATTTTCTTAGCTCAGTTGGCTAGCACATCCTCAGATGAAGTTTGTTGTTGAGAGAATAGTCAAGGGTAAACTTCATAGACAAGACTTACTGCTCGGTACCGCCAATCACAACCGTCCGTTCTACATCTTTGTCAACATTGGCAGATTTGTGTTATCTAGAGTTTTAGTGGATTCTGGAGCATCTCTTAACTTGATGAGCCTACGAACATTGGCCTACTTGGATATTGAAGCTCAAGAGCGTACGACCAATAAGGTGATGTTAAGAGGATTCAACCAAAATGGAGAAAGAGCCCTCGGATCAATTACATTACTTATGAAGATTTGAGAACTCGTAACAAACGATAAATTTCATATCATCGATGCTGAGAATCTTAACTCTATTGGGTCGACCATGGATTCATGAGCACAATATGGTTCCATCATCTCTACACTCGTGCATTAAATGCCGCAAAGATGGTCAAGAAAATTGCATCAAGGGAGACCTACAACCATTTTCAGTGCATGAAGGGGGTCGACCGTGGATTCATGAGCACAATATGGTTCCATCATCCCTACACCAGTGCATCAAATATCACAAAGATGGTCAAGAAAATTGCATCAAGGGAGACCTACAACCATTTTCAGTGCACGAAGTTGGTATCCATGAAGATGCTGCCTACTACGCGCCTCCAAAGAAGACTGTCTTCTTGCATGAGATTTACAAACAAAGATGAAGATTCAGAAGAATCACAAAAAGAAGGCCATATAACTCCGCTTTAACAACCTTCTACCACTCCCTTACAACGAGTTGGTGGAAGTTCTTCTAGTCGCGCACCCGAGGTCGAGGCCGGAGACGCGGACGAGGAAAGATCAATTTAATTGTTGAATGGACTGAGCCAACCATCAACATTGGTGATGAAGACAGATCTGAAGATAAAATAATGATGACAAAGTAGAAAAGACCTCAGTACAAGATATCCTTAAAAGATGCAGAAAAGAATGAATATGAGAATGTATGATCGGATAAACCACTATGTGAATACTATGACCCTTACTCCGATTCTCCCGCAAAAGGTAGAGAGTTAAGAGGTCAAGGAAGTCCGTAGTGTTGGTTCAAAGTCGATCAAACTTTTGTGCTTCTACCTCTACTGAGCTTGAAAAACATGTAAATTTGGATGTTGACTCTAATGAAATAATGGAATTGCCTTTTGGTTACTTCTCGCCTTGTTTCCAAAAGTTAATTCATCAGGGACACTTACCAAAACAAATGCCAAAATATAAATTTCAAATTTTTGAAAAAACTATGGAATGCTAAAAGTCGAACTCCCAATTCAAAAGAAGGTCTCGTATTTGGTACTGTTGGACCAGTTGATGATTCTGAATTTTGCATGGTTGTTACTAGTGAGTCAGAAGAGGATTGCCTTGATGTAGAGGATGACTATATTGATCAACCAGTAGAAGATGCTCCGCCAGAATTTGAGGACGAATTTAAATCTACCATTGATGATTTGAAAGAGATTAACCTCAGGACTAAAGAACGACCCTGACCTACGTTTATAAGTTCTCTACTTAATGACGAAGAATCTGCAGAATTGGTCAAACTAATAATAGAATTCAAAGATTGCTTCGCATGGAGCTACGATGAAATGCCAAGACTGTCCATAGAAGTTGCAGTCCATAAACTCGCGGTGGACAAGAATATAACCCCAATAAAATAAGCTTAGAGGAGAATGCACCTTGAAATAGAACAAGTCATCGCCGAAGTGCAAAAGTTGATAGATGCCACTTTATTAAAGAAGAACAATACCCCATGTGGTTTGCCAACATCGTACATGTTAAGAAGAAAAATGAACAGATCCACGTTTGTGTCGACTTCAGAGATTTGAACAAAGTATGTCTAAAAGACGAGTTTCCACTACCTATACCAGAGATGATGGTGGAAATCACTTCAACACATGAAATTTTCTCCTTCATGGATGGATCGTCGGGATACAACCAAATCAAGATGGTTCCCGAGGATGCAGGACTTACAGCCTTCAGAACACCGATTGGAATTTTTTGCAACACAGTGATGTCGTTCGACCTAAAGAACGCCGAAGCAACATATCAGTGTGCAATGATGAAGATTTTTGACGACCTCATTCAAAACCAAGTAGAATGCTACGTTGATGATTTGGTCATCAAAAGTAAATAGAAAATAGACCATTTGTATGATTTGAGGTTTGTGTTTGAACGGTTACGATGATATGACCTTAAAATGAATCTTTTAAAGTGCGCATTTGGCATTACCATCGGGAAATTTCTAGGATTCGTTGTCCGTCGTCGAGGAATCGAGATCGACCCGGATAAGATTAAAGCTATCTTGGTAATGTCTCCCCCTAAAACCTTGAAACAGTTACGTTCCTTCTAGAGGAAGTTGGCATATCTGAGACGCTTTATTTCTAATCTCTCAGGTAGGTGTCAGCCTTTCTCGACATTAATTAAAAAGGACACCAAATTTATTTGGGAAGAGAAATGCCATCTGGCCTTTCAGGATGTTAAATAATATTTAATGACACCTCTTGTTTTGGCAGCCCCTATCCCAAGGAAATCGTTGATACTTTATACCGCGGTTTTAGATGACTCTCTCGGAGCCCTCTTAGCACAAGTCAATGATGAGGGTAAAGAAAATGCACTTTACTGCTTGAGTCGTCGTCTAATACCGACGGAGATAAGGTATCCATCTATTGAGAAGCATTGTCTGGCATTGATTTTTGCCGCTCAAAAGCTTAAACATTACATGCTTTCTCATAAGATTACCCTAATCTCGAAAGTTAATCCATTGCAATATCTGATGATCCAACCAACACTCTCCTGACATTTAGCAAGATGGTCAATGATCTTATTGCAATTTGATATAACTTTCGTTCCCCTCTGTGCTATCAAGGGACAGATACTAGCAGACTTTCTCACTGCACACCCACTGCCAGTTGGGTCCTCTCTTAACGACGAGTTACCAGACGAGAAAATACAATAAATGGAATTTTCCAGTGCACAAGGCTAGAAAATGTACTTCGATGGTGCTTCATCAGCCAGGAAAGACAAAGGATCAGGCACAGTTATACCAGGTAAAGTAGGGATCAATTTGATCTTTATTACACCAGATAAGGGTATGTTGAGGTTCTCATACCACCTGACAGAGTCGTGCGCCAACAATGAAGCAAAATATGAAGCTTTAATCACCGGATTGGAATTGGTAATCTCAATGGATATAACAAACATTGCCATTTATGGTGACTCTCCACTTGTCATCCAGTAGGTCGCTGGACAATACAGAATTATGAAACCAGGATTAGCAAAATACCATCAGTACACGATGAAGCTCCTGGAGCAGATTCTTGAGGCTACTTTCTACCAGATTCCTTGGGGAGATAATGCCCATGCCGACGCTCTAGCAAAACACACTAAGGAAATGACGTGTTCCCTAGAGGATTCCATTGAAGTCACAAATGTCTCAAAACGGCTTCAAAACTCTACACAAAACTCAGAAAAGAAGAAACAATAAATACAGTTGTAGACATCAATGAAGATTGGCGCAAGTCATTAATAGAATATTTATACTGGAAAGCTGCCAGAAGACAAGTCTGAGGCGCACCACATCACAAGAAGGGCCATGTCTTACACCCTGATGAGAAATGTTCTTTATTGAAGATCATTCGACCATATGTGGCTAAGGTGTTTGAGTAGAGCCGAAGCACATAATATTGTTAAAGAGGTACATGCCGGATTATGTGGCGCTCACTAGTCAGAACCGAAAATGAAAATGAAGATCAAAATACTCGGGTATTATTGTCCAGCAATGATGTTCGATTGCATGGATATAGCTAGAAGATGTCACCAATGCTAAGTGCATGGGGTGGTCTTACACCAGCCTTCGAATGTGCTACACCCAACTGTTGCCTCGTGGCCATTCAAGTGTTGGGGCACGGACATAATAGATTCGATAGACCCTCCATCTTCCAAGGGACATAGGTTTATACTTGCCGCTACATATTACTTCTCCAAATGGGCAGAGGAAGTACCGTTACGTGAGGTTATGGCACGACAAGTCCTTCAATTTTTTAAAAGACAAATTGTCTACTGTTTCAGAGTACTGCAAAGAATAATATCTGATAATGGGGCAGCTTTCAAAAGCACAAAGATCAACAATTTTGTCAGAAGATATGGGATAGATTGGAGATACTCTACAATTTACTATGAAAGATCAACAATTTTTTCAGAAGACATGGGATAGATTAGAGATACTCTACAATTTACTATCCCAGAGCAAATGGTCTGACTGAAAGAAGACATGGGATAGATTGGAGATACTCTACAATTTACTATCCCAGAGCAAATAGTCTGGCCGAAGCTTTCAATAAGACACTGGTACAGATTTTGAAGAAAACACTAGATGAAAACAGAAGGGATTGGCATAACAAACTGTTAGAAGCCTCGTGGGCCTACCGTACGACTTTCATGACTCCCACTCATTGTACACCCTATATGCTCGTATATGGGACCGAGGCCGTGCTACAGCTAGAAATCCAGACACCATCTCTCAGAGTCGCCGTTGCCAACCAACTCACAATGGAAGAAAGTGCAAAACTCAGGCTTGAAGAGCTGAAGAGTCTCAAGGGAAAACGACTGGAAGCACAACAACATTTAGAACTCTACCAGGTAAAGATTGTACAAGCCCATGACAAATTGGTCTGCCTAAGGACATTTAAAGTTGGCGACTTTGTGCTTGTGCTCAAAAGACCTATTCTTGCATGCCGCAAAATAGGTGGGAAATTCGAGCCAACTTGGGAGGGACCATTTGTCGTTGAGAAGGTCTATACAAGAGGAGCCTATACAATAAAATGTTACAAATTTGAACCAAACCCCTTTCACACCTCTACGTTTGATTTCATTGAAAAGTCCTACCCTTTGAAATTCCTCGAAGATAATATTTCTTGATTTTTTATCGAGAGTCTTCTTAGGTGACTTTGGTCTTTTAAGTTGTAATTAACTATAAAGGCTTGCCCTTATAGGAAGCATATCCGAACCTAGCTTAATATAAACCCTATTTAATCCTTTATATTAAATAGGGGAATTTGTCGGCAAATACAACAGTTTCGTAGACCAGACGAACGTCATACTTTCCTTAGTTTATTTGATCGAGTCTCATCCTCAAGTCTTGTGTTTATCCTTTGGGATAGATACAGGATTTGAGGTACATTGCTCTTTCATTTTAAACTATGAAAAATATGAGGTCAGTTTGATTTCATACTTCAATGTCCTTCCGAAGCGGGCGACAGGATTTTAATTCCGGCGATCGACAGCTTCTTACGGGCAACTCCCCTCCAACCAAAAATAACACCGACAAGGGTTTTCTAAGAATGCTACAATTTTTGTGAGGGTAGTTGGACCTCTATGGGAAGGACAACTTTAGACTCATAAACAAATGAAAAGAGAGTAGATTGAGTTGGAGTTTTTTACATAGTTTCATAGGCTCGTACTGCTTATGCTAGTTGTTAATGTTGTTACCTTTTATTCTAATCTAACGCCTTTAAAATTTAGACTAGTTCTATATTGAAACCTTCAGTTAATCCATTGGATGAAGTGTAGTAAATAGTGTAATAGTGTCAATCAATAATGTGCCGAGTCACAAAGTTATTAATCTTGATACTTTTAAAAGTAGGACCATTATTACATATGATTAAACAATGGATAATTATTATGTACAAGATATGGTTTTTGAAGAATTGGAGTACGTGGTAAGGACTCTTCCCATTTAAAGAAGAAATATGTCGCAACTAACTTAAACATATATCCTTTTGATAAGGGTGGGACAATAGGCCCAATTATCAATGCCTCACTACCGAAAATATAGTTGTGTAAAATTTATAAAGTTGCCTCCCTCTTACAATGGTGCCAAAAACTTGATGCATTATTTTATGAATAATAACATTAATCACTTAATGTTGGTATTCTACACAAGTATATGTATCGTTATCAAGTAATATAAGACTTCCTATTTAAGTCCCAAATATCGATCCCACGAGGAAGGTTTAAATTTGAAATGATAAATTAACTAAGAAATTCATAGAAGTAAAATGAAATTACATCACTTATTTTGAATGTTTTAAATATTATCAAAGCTAAATTATTAACTACTAGCATAATTTAAATGCAGAGTTCCCAATAGTACCTACTAAACTATGTTTATGTGATGAAGTTTTCTAATATGAAAAAGTATCTTTCCAACTATAATGAGCTTTTTGGTGAAATGAGATGAGATAAATGGCTTAAATTTGTATTATTCTAAATAGGAGCAATTTTAATTCTCTAACCTGATTCAGTGTTGTAGAAAATCATTGGATAATCTTAGGTTTAGTCCCTAAATTCATGGCTAGGCTAGGAGGATACTGACTCCCACTCCCTTCCCTTGAAGGCTAACTCTCGCTTTAGTTTAAACACTAAGATCGAATTGGGGATTTTTAGTCTGTCACCCTAGAAATCTTCAATTCTACCCCCAACAAAGTATATTTCCTTATTTATTTGCACTTAATTCCATGAACAAAATACTCCTTCATGGACTTAAATGTGATTCTCACTCTGTTGTAGAACTCATACTCCATTTTCTGGATCATATGTTTCACAACATAATTTAACAATTCAATTGGCCAGATCGAAAATCAAATTATCTCAGAGTAGGGAGAACGATAAAAGAAACTACTCAGACTTCATGATAAAGATACAATAAAACACAAATTTCATAGATAAAAGAAAGTTCATACAACACTAATAAACAAATAAAACTTATCTGAAACTCTTTCTCAAAGCAAATCCCGAAAGTTCATACAACACTAATAAACAAACAACACTTATCTGAAACTTTTTCTCAAAGCAAATCTCTTGTAGCCTCTTTCATACAACAATAATAAACAAACAACACTTATCTGAAACTCTTTCTCAAAACAAATCCCTTGTAGGCTTTCTTAGAAAATGTATGAAGAAGAAATCTCTCACTTCTTTCCCTCTCCAACACTTCTTAGAGAAGAGTTCACACTTAAACTCACCACAAAAACTCAAAAATATAATGAAAATAACTAACTAATGGTGTGGAATGGCGTGAAATGATGTAAAGTGGCAAGGAGTCTTAAGAAATGCGAAGAATGGGCGAAAGGTGAAGGGGCTCTTTTCTGATCAATTTTGGCTCTAAATAGAGCCTAGGGCCAGTTCTCCAATAGGTGCATCCAAAAACTCTTCAAAAAGCGTCCAAATTCATCATATTTTCTAAAAATAGGGCCTGCACTGACACTAGCGCCGTCGGTGCCCATTCTGGCTCTGTCGGTGCCATAGGCCATTTAATTAAATTTGAGTCTCTGTTAAACGGTGTCGTTGGTGCTGAACAAATTATCAAAATCTCCCAAACTTAAATTTTACTTGTCCTCAAGTAACTCCTTTACTACATAAAATATGACTCATGACAAAGATTTTAACTACTAGATTTTCATATTTTAGTCCACTAAATACAATAGTATAACTTAAGAAAAATGTAAAATCACTCCAGTTATTACTAAAGGTATAAGAATATCTAGCAGTCAAGTTTAAGATTTCTGATTCTTTATTCTTTTCAGGGAAAATTACAAATTATTCATATTAAAGCCACTTAAAATATCCATATGAAAAATAAATATGCTAATACTGAAATATAAGTTTAGAAAATATAGTCAAGCCTTCTTCTTTAAGTTGGTTCAAGCGAAACTAATTTTTAAATAGGCTTCTTCTCAAGCTTCTCTTCAAATCTTTTTCTTTTCTTTTCTTTTTGTTTTCTTTTTTCAAGATTATTTTTAATCCTTTTTCTCATTTTTTCTCTTTTTTTTTTTGTGAGGATTACTATATCTGGATAGCCTTTAATGATTTTTAACTTCACTATCCTCTTCTTAAAGTTAAAAACTTTTCACAGTCTTTACTTAATACATTTATATCAGTTTAAAGATTTTTCATAAAGTTTTATTCTTTTCTTCTTACATGAATCTCTAAGATTTTTAATACTTGAAAAATTAAAATTCATTTACTTACAATAGAAAAACATAGTCTTATTCTATCATGCAAAATATCTTAATTTTTAAAATTAACCTTTATTATTTATAAATTTTTTACCTAAGTTTACTATATATTTAGAAACATAAATATAGTTATCCAAAGTTATCCTGTAATACCACAGATCAAGTTAAATTTTAAAATATTTTGAAAATATAACTAATGGAGGACAAATAAAATTAAGTCACTTTTCTTTAAAAAGGAAATTTTCTTCCCCCCCCCCCCCAA
>JXCR01139844.1:0-34635 GCA_002079205.1 Phalaenopsis hybrid cultivar | reverse complement strand
ATATATATATATATATATATATATATATATATATATATATATATATGTATATATATATGTTTATATATGGGTTTCCTCCTACAAAGTGCTTGGTTTAAAGTCGTCAGCCTGACATACCATTTGATTAGTTGGGTTGACTTAACTTTAATAGTTCTTTGAATTGTGGTATGTGCCCTTCATAATAAAATTTCAATCGATGCTCATTAACTTTAAATATCTTTCTAGTGTTAGGATCTTTAATAACAACAGATCCATAATGTTAGAAGTTAATCACTTAAAATGGTCCTAACCATCTGGATTTGAGTTTCTGGGAAATAATCTCAATATTGTACTATATAGTAATACTTCTTGTCCAGGTTCAAACATCTTTTGAATAATCTTCCGATCATGTTATATTTTCAGTTTCTCTTTATAGATTTTTGCATTATCATATACTTCATTTCAAATTTCTTTAAGTTCATTGAGTTGCAATAATCTTTTCTCACTAGCATCCTTTAAATTAAAATTAAATTCCTTAGTAGCCCAAAATGCTTTATGCTCTAATTCTATTGGTAAAAAACATATTTTTCCAAACATAAGTCTATTTGGGGACAATCCTATAGGAGTCTTATAAGTAGTTCAATATGCCCATAATGCAATATCTAATCTAGCAGACCAATCCAATTTATAAGGATTTATAGCTTTTTCTAAAATTTGTTTGATTTCACGATTTGATATCTCTGCTAGACCGGTAGTCTGAGGATGATAAGCAGTAGAAAATCTATGCATAATATCATATTTCTTAATTAATTTTTCAATTCTACTATTCCTAAAATGAGATCCTCCATCAGTAATAATTACTCTCGACATTCTATATCTCGTAAAAATATTTTTCATTGAAAATATAGAAACACTCCGAACATCACATTTAGGTACAACAATAGCTCCAATCCATTTGGACATATAATCAACAACAAGTAATATATATAAGTTTCCAAATAAAGGCTTAAATAGTCCCATAAAATATAATCCACACACATAAAAAATTTCAACTTCTAATGTGTAATTTAGAGGCATTTCATTTTTTCTAGAAATATTTCCTACTCGCTGACCTCGATCGCATGTTTTAATATATTCATTAACCTCTTTAAAAAAACTAAGCCAATAAAATCCAGCTTGTAAAGTTTTTATGCAATTCTATTTGTTCCAAAATATCCTCCAAATTCAGAATAATGACATCTTTCAATTATTTGTTGAGTTTCTTCAAAAGACACACACCTTCTAATAATCAGATCTTTACATTATTTATATAAATATGGGTCATCCCAAAAATTGAATTTTGAATCATATATAAATTTCTTTAATAGTTGATTCTTAATATATGGTGGTAGAATATCACTTACAATATAATTTACTATATCGACATACCACGGTGTATTTATTTCATCAATATTATATAATTGTTCATCAGGGAAATTTTCTAAAATTTCATTTGCAAAATTAGTTAATATTTCTTTTTCCAGTCTAGACAAATGATCAGCTATTTGATTATCATTTCTCTTTCTACAATAAAATTGAACTCTTGCAAAAGAAGTCTCCATCTCATTAATCCTGATTTAGGATTCTTCTTTTACATTAAAAAATTAATAGCATAATAATCTGTGTGCACTATACATTTGGTTCCAATCAAGTAAGGTCTAAATTTATCAAAGGCATAAACAATAGCTAATAACTTTTTTTCAGTAATAGTGTAATTAATTTGAGCATCATTTAGAGTTTTATTAGCATAACATATTACTTTAAAAACTTTGTTGTGCCTTTCTCCTATAATAACTCCAATAGCATAATCACTAGCATCGCACATTATTTTAAATTGTTTCTCTTCATTAGGTTGAACTATTATAGGTGCAGTGATTAATTTTTATTTCAATAATTCAAATGCATTTATGCATTTCTCATCAAAATTAAATTTTGTATCTTTTTTTTAAAAGTTGACATAATGGCTTAGTTATTTTTGAAAATTTTTTTATGTAACGCATGTAGAAACTAGCATGTCCTAAAAAAATTCTTACCTCTCTGACCATAGTCAGTGGTGGTAATTTTTCAGTAACTTGAACTTTTACAGGATCTACTTCCATGCCATTTTCAGAAATTTTATGCCCAAGCACAATTCCTCATGCAACCATAAATTCACAGTTTTTTCAATTTAATATTAAGTTGATTTTTTCACATAACTCCAAAACTTTTTCTAAATTATTTAAACATAATTCAAATGAAGACCCGAACATAGAGAAATCATCCATAAATAGTTCTCTTCACTTTTAATCAAATTACTAAATATTGACATCATGCAACTTTGAAATGTTGCACGTGCATTGCATAGTCCAAAAAACATTCTACGAAAAGCAAATGTTCCATAAGGGCATGTAAATATTGTCTTCTCTTGATCCTCAGGAGCGATTGTAATTTAATGATAACCGGTATATCCATCTAAAAAGCAGTAATATTTGTTTCCAGCCAATCTATCCAACATTTGGTCTAGAAAGGGTAAAGGAAAGTGATCTTTCCTGGTGGCCATGTTTAATTTTCTATAGTTTATACAAATTCGCCAACCAATAACTTGCCTTAATGGAATTAATTCATTTTTCTCATTTACTTCAACGGTCACTTCTCGTTTCTTTGGAACACAGTGAATTGAGCTCACCAAATCACTGTCTGAAATAGGATATATAATTCCAACATCTAAGCATTTTAAAATTTCTTTTTTAACAACTTCTTTCATTATTGGGTTTAATCTCCTATGAGGATCAGCTTTAGGTTCATACTGTTCATCTAATAGAATTTTGTAAATACAAATTGAAGGACTAATTCCTTTAATATCTGTTAAAGTCCATCCAAAAGCCTTTTTATATCTTTTTAACGTTTTTATTAATTTTTTTTCTTGAATTTCAGTTAATTTGGAAGATACAAAAAGATGCAATGTAGATGAATCTCCTAAACACATATTTTAAATGGGCAGGTAATACTTTGAATTCAAATTCAGATGTTTTAGTACTTGAATGAATAATATTTTTATTATCATTTTACAATAAATCTAAAGTTTCAAATTTATCGTGAATAATCTAAATTATCTTCTTTTATTTCATTCTCATTTTCACTAAATTCTTCTTGCCTTAATTTTTCTTAAAACTCTTTATTAAATTGCTCGTTATTTAGATAATCAGTAACTTCCATCCTAAAACATTCAATATCTTTTCTATTGCAGGATATTTCATAGTTTTTGCAATATTAAATGTTACTTCTTGATCATTGGCTTTTATTATTAATTCTCCTTTTTGTGCATCTATCATAACTCTCCCTGCTGCAAGAAATGGTCTCCCCAAAATAATAGGAATCTCTTGATCTTCCTCTATATCTAATACTATAAAGTCTACAGGGAAAATAAATTTGTCCACTTTTACTAATACATCTTCTATAACTCTTTTAGGACAAGTTATTGATAAATCAGCTAAATGAAGAGTTATAGTAGTAAAGGAAATCTCTCCTAAATAAAACTTTTAAAGATTGATAGAGGCATAAGATTGATACTCGCTCCTAAAGCACATAAGGCTTTTCCATAAAGTTTTTCACCAATTGCACAAGGTATAGTAAAACTACCAGGATCTTCTAATTTTTCAGGAAGCTTTTTCTGAATAATAGTGCTACACTCTTCACTAAGTGCAACAGTCACATGATTTGCTAACTTCCTTTTCTTGTTTAGTATATCTTTCATAAATTTCACATAACTTGGCATTTGTTCCAAAGCCTCAATGAAAAGAATGTTTATCATTAATTTTTTAAGGATTTCTAAAAATTTTGTAAATTGTTTGTCTTTAATCTTCAGCTTCAGTTGTTGAGGAAATGGAAGTAATGTTTTCTCTAAGGGAACTTGTGTTTGTTCATTTTCATTATGGTCACTTTCTATCTTTTCCTTCTCATCAACTTAAGTTTTTCTTTAGATTATTGTTACAATTTCTTTTCCACTTTATAATTGAATAGCTTTAATTTTCTCCTTATTTTGATCTTTGGGATTAACATCCACAGTACTTGGAAGATTTCCTGAAGGTTTTTTACTAAGTGCAGTAGTAATATATTTTAATTGACCTTCAATATTTCTAATAGCAGTCCCTTGATTTTGTATTTGATTTCCCATATTCAACATTACCTCTTTCATCATCAACTTCTTTTCCTTTACTTTTGGGTTAGGGTTAGAGTTAAATCCAGGAGAATAATAAGGTTAATAACTAAGATTTACTTGGTTATTTAAATTTTCTTAGGGTTTCATTGAATTGTTATAATTATTTCAACAAAAATTAGGATGATTTTTCCATCCAAGATTGTAATAATTAGAATAGGGATTGTTATTCGATTATTTATAACATTCAAAGTTTCATAAGATGATTGAGTATCAATTATCTGTCTTAGCAAATTTTCCTCTAATACTGGTGGTATTTGAGAATAGTTCACTCTAATTTGATCAATCTTTTTCGATATAGAAGTAATTTGAGATGCTAAAATAGGCATTGCATCAGAGTCATGAATACTAGCTACTCTCTTAGGATTTACCCATTCAGAGGACCATTAAAAATTATTAGTAGTCATTTCTTCTATTAAAGAGTATGCTTCATTAAAAGGTTTTGACGTTAGAGATCCTCCTGCAGCAACATCTATAATAGATCTAAGTGATCCCACTAATCCATTGTAAGAAGTTTGAATTTTTAACCAATTTGGTAAAGCATGGTGTAGACATTTTCTAAGGAGATCCTTAAATCTTTCCCATGCTTCATATATTGATTCCCCTTCAAACTAATAAAAAATGTAATATCATTTCTAAGATTAGCGGTTTTCGATGGTGGAAAATATTTAGCCAAGAATTTTTGTGTAGTTCTCCCCATGTTCTGATAGATCCAGGTGCTAATGAATTTAACCAAGATTTGGCTTTACCCCTTAATGAAAAAGGAAAAATTCTAAGCCTAACAACATCATTAGACACTCCGTCATATTTAAAAGTAGAACATATTTCAAGAAAACTAGCAAGAAGTAAGTTAGGATCTTCAGTAGGTGTTCTTCCAAACTGATTATTTTATACCATTTGGATAATAGCAGGTTTAAGATCAAATGAATTAGCAGCAACATCAGGATTTTGAATAGTTAAGTGAAGTTCATCTGCTTTTGGATTAGCATAATCTTTTAAAGGCCTTTGTCGATTTTTATTTATTTGATTTTCTAAGTTATTCGCCATTTTGTTTACATTTTCAATTTTTTTTTTGTTTTCGAATTTTTCTAATAGTATGTTCTAATTTTGAATCGTAAGATAATAAACCTTCAGATCAATATTTCACATAAACAAATATAATAAGCAAAGAAAAAATTCTTAAAAATACTCATAAACATGTAGTTACATATTTATTTGGATTTTTTATTTTATAATTTTTTTGATATTTTTCTTTGTATATTTTGTATTTTGTATATTTTTATCTCTAAATTTCCTAATTTACCATTACCTTCCCCGGCAACGGCGCCAAAAACTTAGCCAATGGAAATATAATTGTGTAAAATTTATAAAGTTGACTACGCTTTACAATGGTGCCAAAAACTTGATGTGGTATTTTATGAATAATAACATTAAGCACTTAATATTGGTATTCTACGCAAGTATATGTATCATTATCAAGTAATATAAGACTTTCTATTTAAATCCCAAATATTGATCCCACGAGGAATGTTTAAATTTGAAATAATAAATTAACTAGGAAATTCATAGAAGTAAAACAAAATTACTCACTAATTTCAAATGTTTTAAATACTATCAAAGCTAAATTATTAACTACTTGCAGAATTTAAATGCAAAGTTCACAATAGTAACTATTAAACTATGTTTATGTGATGAAGTTTTTTAATATAAAAAAGCATCTTTCGCACTACAATGAGCTTTTTGGTGAAATGAGATGAGATAAATAGTTTAAATTTGTATTGTATCAAATAGGAGTAATTTTAATTCTCTACCCTGATTCAGTGTTATAGAAAATCATTGGCTAATCTTAGGTTTAGTCTCTAAATCCATGGATAGGCTAGGAGGATATTGGCTCCCACTCTAGAGCTTCTATTTCTTGATTGGCTAATCTTAGATTTGCTCCCTAAACCATCACAATTTATTTTATATTTTAACATTGGCACATCCAAGTTATTTCTTCATTTTACCATATCTTTGAATAGGAAGAAAGATAAAAAAATTTCTTAGACTTCATGAGAAAGATACAACAAAACAAAAAATTTCATAGATAAAATTACAATAATAAATAAACAAACAACACTTATCTGAAACTCTTTCTCAAAGCAAATCCATTGTAGCCTCTCTTAGGAAATGTAAAAAAAATAAATCTCTCACTTCTCTTCCTCTCCAACACTTCTTAGAGAATAATTCACACTTAAACTTATCACAAAAACTCAAAACAATAAAGAAAATAACTAACTAATGGTGTGGAATAAAGTGGAATGATGTAAAGTGGCAAGGAGGAGTCCGAAGAGATGCAAAGAATGGGCGAAAGGGTCCGAGGGGCTCTTTTCTGATCAATATTGGCTCTAAATATAGCCTTGGGTTGGTTCTCCAATAGGTGCATCCAAAAACTTTTCAAAAAATGTCTAAATTTGTCAAATTTTCTAGAAACGGGGTTAGCACCAACACTGGTGTCGTCGGCGCCAAAGGCCATTTAATTAAATCTGAGTCTCTGTTAAACGTCACTATCGGCGCCCAGTCTAACGCCGTCGATGCTGAACAAATTATCAAAATCTCCATTTTGACTCCAAATTTCATCATTTTTGCTCCAAGTCCTAAAAATTAACAACCTACAATAAAAAATAAAAAATACCTTCCATTAAAGTGCAATATTACAAAAAATGAGTATAAATTATGAGTCTAAAAATGCATATATTTTTGGTGTATCAGTGCTCTAGCATTCAAAGGGAAAGCAAGCAATATTTGGGCATAATAGCTTAGGTTGCAACGTCTGGTAGTTTCTATGCAATCGTTGATCTTCTTAGGCCTATTATATCCCATTCTTTGGATTTTTGCTTTCATTTTCAGACTTGATTGGTGAGCACCTCATAATTCCAGCTTGTTTAAGCTTTTTAGCCACATATGAATGAAGTATCTTTGGTAATTTATGTCGTTAAAAAGTGTATAAGACAAGGATCTTGGCTTTATCTAGGGAGGGAAGGATTTATTTTTAGGAAGCTTGCCCTTGTATATGTAACATATGAAAGGAATTCACCAGATAGAATATTTTTATCTATGTTTTATTGTGGTAACCTACTCTTTAGAGTTTGATTTACTCAAATATTCCATATTGATGGGGAAGACGACATGACATCTTTATAGTTTGATTGGAGTAGATTTTTCTTTCAGGCAGACCATTTCTTTAGCTTGTTTTGCTAAAGTATTTACAATGGCATTACTATCACATAGTATTTTGTACAAAGTGACACCTGGTTTCTATTTAAGAAACTTCATGTACTGGTAATACCAATTGAGCTTAGGTTTTAATGTATGATATTTTCTAGAAATTTGAATAATCACTAGTTATAAATCTCTAAAAAAATTATATCTTTCCAACCTTCATTCTAATTGCTAAGTGTGGACTAGTTATCAGAGCTTAATATTTTACTTCATTGCAAATGCATGGTTCCGAGAAATGATATGTAAACTTTAACATTCACCAATTAAGAATGATGAAGATTAATATTATCCATGTCTTATCCGAGATGGTTTCATGTGAGTTGGCATCTTTTTTCAAGGATGAAGCCACATCAAAATAAATTTCTCAGTATGTCTTGTTCTTCAAGGTGTAAGACTTGTTCATTAGGAAGATTAACATTGAGAGTAGAGTCTGGAGGTAATGGATGTGCTACAAGGAATTCTTCTAGAGCATGGCATTCAATGGCATTCAAGGGCACAAAAGTTATGTCAAATCGTAATAGAATCATCAACACCAGCTTGCTATTCTTACAGATAACATTGAGCGAGTTATCAAATGTTGTAAAGGATTAAATTTAGAAATTAGACTGATTTTTTGAGAGAGCATGCAATGTCTTAATTTCTAGACTATGTAAATTAAGGTCAAATAATGCTTTTCAATCTAGGGACAACTCTTTTTGGCTGGTAACAGTTGATGACTCAAGTAATATAAGGAATTAAAACTGAACGATGTGCGTTCTGAACGATGGCATGACCTTAAAAAAAAATACATTGATAAGCGTTATGAACGATGTGTGTTTCTCATCCTCCGAAGCCATCTTGATTTGGTTATAACCTAACGAACAGTCCATGAATGAAAAGATAGCATGTGAAGAAGCAATAACCACCATCAACACTAATATTAACAACAATAATTCATCTTTGAGACATGCTTTGTTTAGGTCTCTAAAAGCTATGCAGATACGAATTTGTCCATTGTTTTTCCTTTATTTGAACAACACTAGCCAACCACGTAGGGTACTATTCTTCTCTTATAAAACTGGCTTCAATCAAATTTTTTTGCTTCAGAGATAACTTATTATTTGACTTTTAATCTCATTATCTAAGAGCTTGTTTGACTCTTGTAATCTTCAATTTTATTTATAGTTTATAAACTACTACATCAAAGGATAATTCTGACATTTTTTCATAAGTTTAAGTAAAGCAGTCCTTATATTATATGAACAAACTAATAAGGTCTTTGATCCCGAAATTGCTTATATGCAACAGTATAATAATGTCTGATATTTCTTACTTATGTTTCCTTACTTTGCAACAGAACCAAAAACTTGATCCTGACAAAAATAAGAATTTAACTATTTAATTTATACTTATATTGGGATACTACGTAAGTATGCGTATCGTTATCAAGTAATATAGGACATTTCGATTAATACTTGAATATCAAACCCACAGGGAAATAGGCAATATGCTCTATTGAACAACAAACTTTCTATTTTAGAAAAACAATTACTTAAACTAGAAATATTTTCGCAGTATTAAAATTTAAATTTTTGGTATTTTTGATACTTTGATAGAACAATAACAATTTAAAAAGATAACTTGAGTTTATGTAAAATAAAATCACTGAAATTGAAAAATATCTTTCTCCTTATCATGAATCAGTAATAAGTATAGGAATTGTGTTGTGGAAGTATACGAATTATGTTATGCCAAATAGGAGCAATTATATTCTTTACCCTTACTAGAGATGCTATAAAGAATATTGGCTAATTTAAAGTTTGAATAGTTCTGAAGACCGGCTAGGCAGGAAAGATACTAGCTCTCACTCTAGAGTTCCCTCGATTCCCTCCACCTGGGGGCTAATATCTCATATCAAAACCAAACACAATAAACTAAGTTGGGGGCTTTAACCTGTCACTTTAAAGTCCTCTAATCGTCTAACACCCTTCAATGATTATTTCCTTATTTATTTGCACTAAATCATATGAATTACATTCTCATTTATACAACCTCATGTCATTCTTTCCAATTGTTGACTGAGATGTTCTTACATGTTCTCACAACAAATTTTAACATCTGGATAGGCCAAATCAATAAGTAAATGAAGTTCATGGATTTAAATCATCATAATTTCTTCCAACATTAAAGAACAATACTCTCCAAAGCTTCCATCCAACACTTTAATTACTTATCATTTTAAGGAAAAATGTAAAGAAAACTACTCAGAATCCATGGAGAAAATAAAAACACACTTTAGTTTAAAAGTAGAAATTATTGTCAAACCAATAAGAAGTCTTGATTAAAACCAAAAGTACTTTAAAATAAAAGATAAAAACTTATCTCAAGTCCTCCACCAAACTCTTGAAGTTCCTTTGAATCTCTTCTCTTTACAACACTCTCAAAATAAACTAAAAGCAAAAAAGGATAAAGTAAATTTTTGTGGTGCTTGAAAACCTCACCAAAACTATCTCTCCAAACTCCTTAGAAGTCCTCTTCTTCTAACTTTTTTTAGAAATTTCAAGCACCCCCTTCAAATGTCTCAAAATCCTTCTTTTATAGATCTTCAAAAGGTGCCTTGGAAACTCTTCAAAATGTGTCCACATTCGATAAATCCTCCAAAGGATGCCTCCTTTCACAAGTATTTTAATAATATTTTTGTTCTTAGTGGTCATACCCACCCTCTTAATCCAATAGGTGCCTCAAATACCTATTCAAAATTTAGCCAAATGAAGATAACTGTTAAATAACTGCCTCTAGCGCTTAAACGCGGGGACTCTGGCGCTTAGGCACGGCCTTCTCTGTTTTACCGGTGCTTAATGGCCGGATCTGACACTTAGACGCCAAAATACTTTAGCACAATTTTCACCTTTTTGCTCCAAATTTGATCCTTTTTCACTCCTTTAAGCATTTTTTACCTTTTATTTGTACCTGAAAGAGAAACACAAAAATACCTTCCATTAAAGCGCAATATCTCAAAAATAGGTATAAAAATCTGTCTAAAAATACCATATAGTTTAGGTGTATCACTTATCCATGGTTATATATAAGCCAACCCGAGAGCCCCAAAAAAAGAAGAGAGGACATACAACTCTCAAACCCTTAAACACTTAAGACAAAAGTTGTTCCCCATCTCTTGAGCACTCAATATCCCATAGTTTCAGTCTCTGAAACTCATTGAGTTGCTCCAATTTCCTATTCCAAAAATAGGATAATTTTTTGTGATAGCATAAACCCTACCAAAACTCCAATTCAATCATCCTAGAAGCTTCCCCAAGCCTCATGAGGAAGTTTCTAATCCAAATTGTCCCTCCTCGAAAGCACTGACCTACTCCAAATTGAAACCATGACCATGACCCCATTTCATAACAGTCTAACCTAGGCTGATTTCACTCCAAATTGAGCTAAGGAGTAGCTTTGCAAGGACTGAACAACCATTTTGGACAAGCTCGATTGAGGCCTCACCTCTCAAGACTAGATATGGACTCCTAACTATAATTTTGGTCTTAAACTTCGCACATTTTTAAGAGATTGGTCAATCCATAAGTATTTGACTGTATGGATTGATTCTCTTCACTCAGATGATGCTTTAGGAAGAAACCTCATTCAAATTCGTGAAGAAAGGAGAGAAATCCAAGGGTTTAAAACTCAACAGCTCTCAGTTAATCATCCCACGGGGATGATGAACCGATGTTGTTCATTTTTGCTTATTGAAAATGAACAACCCTGATTTAATCGGACCGCTGATTTGTTCATAGAAAATTGATTAAACCGCCAGCCATGTGGCCGCCCGTGTGTAAAGCACATCCACTGAAAACGCTCCATGTGGAGTTTCGAACCTCTTCGAAGTTGCGTTGGCGCCTACGTGAATAAATAAAATATTAAGAATTTATTAAATGCAGAAAATACTTAAAATATTTAAAAATTTTTAACCTTGCATAGAAATATCATAAGAATAAAAAAATACCCTTCAACTCAGCAAAGATTGAGAAAAATTATAAAAAATAAATTAGGAATTAATAAATTATATTTAATTTTTAATTAATTAGTTACTCTTAAGAGTAATTTAATTGTTAAAAAATTATTTATAAATTCAAAAATAATGAAATTTTTAATGATTGATCTTTTCGCTCTTGGGGACATTATGTGATTTTTCCAAGGATAAGAAAAGTCTCTAAAGCCAAATCACATTAATTGCAAGTCAAATTAAACCCAAATTAGGTCTAGTCCCTATTAGGCATAATTAATTTCCTTAAACCCTAATACATTAGGTTTAAGTCAAATTAAACACCAATTAGTTTTAATCCCTATTAATCCTAATTAATCTCCTTAAACCTTCACTTCATTAGGTTTAAGTAAAATTAAACCCTAATTAGGTCTAACCCTTATTAGGCCTACTTAATCTCCTTAACCATGGTTACATTAGGTTTAAGTAAAGTTAACCCTAATTAGGTTTAATCCCTGTTAGGCCTAATTAATCTCCTTAAACCTTAATTATATTAGGTTTAATTCAAATTAAATCCTAATTAAGGTTTAATCCCTGTTATACCTAATTAATCGCTTTAAACCTTAATTACATTAGATTTAATTTATACTAAACCTAATTAGGTCTACCCAAATTAGACCTAATTAATCTAATAAATTCTTAACTACATTAGGTTTAGTTAACCCTAAACATAATTAGGTCTAACCTAAATAAGCCCTAATTAATCCATTAAACCTTACTTACATTAGGTTTAATAAACTTCCCAACCCCAATTAAGTTTGACCTAAATTAGACTTAATTAAACTTAATTAACCCTTACCGACATTAGTTTTAATTAAACATAAACCCTAAATAGGTCTAACTTAAATTAGAATTAATTAATATAATTAAGCCTTATTCACATTAGGCCTAATTAATCTATAAACTCAAATTAGGTCTAACTTAAATTAGACCTAATTAATCTAATTAAACCTTATCTACATTAGTTTTAAGTAATCCTTCTTAAACCTTATCTACATTAGGTTTAAGTAATCCTTAAACAACTAAATCTAGCTTAAATTAGACTTAAAATATCCATTAAGTCTTACTTAAATTAGGCTTATTCTTTCAACTCAAACCCTTAGGTTTTACCTACATTAAACCTAAGTTAAACTAAATCTTAGGTTCAACTTACATTGAACCTAAGTCAACTTAAGCCCTTAGGTTCAACCCACCTTAAACCTAACTTAAAACTTAAACCCTTAGATTCAAGCCACATTGAACATAAGTTAAAACCTAAACTCCTAAGTTCAACTCACATTGAACCAGTTAAAACCTAAACTCTTTAGTTCAACCCACATTGAACCAAAGTTAAAAACTAAACTCCTAAGTTAAACCCACATTAAATCTAAGATAAAATCTAAACTCTTAGGTTCAACCTATGTTGAGCCTAAGTTAACCAAAACCCTTAAGTACAATCTATATTGAACTTAAATTGATTAAAACTTTAGGTTCAATCCATATTGAACCTATGTCAACTCAAACCAAATCTTAGGTTCAACTTACACTGAATCTAAGTTAACCTAAACCTCAGGTTCAACTTAAATCATCTTAAACTTTAGGTTCTACCTACATTGAACCTAAACCATTTCATACCCCAAGGTCCTACGTAAATTGGACCTAAACTATCTCTAATACTTAGGTTCTACCCAAATTGAACCTAAGTAATATTAGATCTTAAGTCCTACTTATATTGGACATAAATCATCTTAAGCTTTAGGTTTTACCTACATTGAACCTAAACCACTTCATACCATGGGTCCTACCTAAACTGGACTTAAAACAATCTCTAATCCTTAGGTTCTACTCAAATTGAACCTAAGTAACATTAGATCTTATGTCCTACCTACATTGGACTTAAATCATCTTAAACTTTAGGTTATACCTACATTAAACCTAAATCATTTCATACCCTAGGTTCTACCTAAATTGGACCTAAGACTATCTCTAACATTATGTTCCACCTAAATGAAATCTAAACCATCTCAATCATTTGATTCTAATGAAATTAAACCTATATTTTAGGTATATTCTATTAGATCTCAATTAAACTTCTATAGGCATAACCGACAATCAAACCTAAAATAAATAATACAATGGTTAAAAATTAATCAATAAATGACATAAAAATCATTTGAAAAGACATTAAAAATTAAAATTAAACCTGAAAATACAACTAAAACACCAATGTTTAGATATATAAAGATTTATTAGACGTCGCAATCGGTGGTTGCTAACAAGAATCTTTCAGTCCTAGTTTAATCACCATTCGGACTATGTAGATATGAATACCCTTATGGGCTCGGGATGATGGATCCATAGACATCTTGATTGAGTTATCTAAAAATTATTTAGCTGACTAAATTAACAAATTTAAACATGATTTCATGCTAATCATGTTCTGTTTTGCATGTTTATTAGAAATTTGAAACAAATTATGTTTTAGATTTACCTTACATGTTATTAAGGTATGCTAACTCTATTTTGCAGGGATAACATTTTGAAGTGGAAATGATGAACCTCAAAACAAAAGAACAACAAAACAATGACAACAAAATAAGAAAACAACGACAACAAAACAGAAAAACGATAAAATAAAAAAACCAAACGACAAAAATAAGAAATAAAAAAAATAAAAATGACATAACAAAATAAAAAAAAAATGACATTAACAAAAACAAAAACGAAAAAATAGAACCTCTAGGGTAGAATCAGATTCTTAGTAACTATTACCTCAAACATTGATGTTTCTTTCCTTGATCTTCACACTAAAATTTTTTTCAGAGAACAAGTGTTATTGTTAATCAGGAGCTTTCTTAGACAGTCTTAATAGTATAATATGTAGTTAACTATATGAGCTTGATCCTATAAGAGAATGAAAAACTCATAATAGGTAATACACATATATCTCTGGTTATTAAGTTCTTAATGTGGTTTTCCTTATACGAGAATCTCAAGAATTGGATATTCTAGAATTTTCTCTGTAATGTTCACCACAATGAAAATTATCCCTATATTTCCTTTTTCTAATGTTTTTTTAAATTTTTATTAGCCCTTTTCCTTCTTTCTGTGAGTTTCTTAACATCAGAGATTTCTTCACATGATTCAAAAGAATAAGTTACTTCGAGAATAGGGCAAAATGATAGATAAACAGAGTGGCGACTCCTCGATAATAACAAAACCAACAATCAACATCAACATGAGGAAATTGTCAACAATGACAGTGACAGGCTCGAGCGAGGACAGACGCCACTACCCATTGTTTGGCTATTAAGCCCTAAGCCGGGCCAGTCTGCTTCATTTTTGTATATTTCCTTCATAACCTCCTCTTCGACGACTGAGAGGAGAAACCTTGAGCATCTTTTTTTCCTTCAATTTTTCTTGATCCTAGAAGTTTTTAATATTGAAAATAACTCATAATAGGTAAATTTTACTCCCTAAACAAATTTCATTGATTTTTATCCAAGATTTTTGGGTACTTGGGTGGAAAAGTTTGGATTAGATATTTTTTGGGAAAAGCTTGATTTAGTTCTTGATTTGCATCTTATTGCATCCACATTACTTTTAACCCTAATTCCTCATGATTTTCATCACTTATTACTTTTCAATTGCTCCTAAAACCAAAGGTGGCAAATCAAAATCTTCATTTGATAAGAAGAAATATTTAAGCTCCAAAGCTAAGGAGCGTTACAATGATTTTTGAAATTGAAGAAGATGATTGTGAAATGTGGATTTATCAGCCATTGAGGTGCAATTTAGAGTATGATTGTGAGTAGACATTGGGATGATCTCTATTAAAGTATCGGTGCAGCTATGATTTTATTTTTTAGGGAGTCTTATGCTAATTCCTTGCGGCCTTTTATGATTTTATCTATGTGAGAGAGAAATAGGTGGAAATCTCTCCTTCCCGTATCAACACCTTATTTTCTTTGAAAGCTGCCCCTAATAATTTATACTATCATTTAACTCATGTATATACTGATTTAGATGAGATCATTTGAATTTTGTCTGATGGTAGGCGGATTTGAAGAATTAGAAATGATCATAAAATCAATTTTGCTTTGTCTAAGTTAAATGTAGCCTCAAAGGCTTGACATTACTTCATTTTTGCCAAGATACTTCCCTCTACCAATTTAAGTAAGGTCACTCGAGATAGAGCCTCTTTGAATTTGTGCATCCAAACTAGAAAATATATAGATATAGGGTCCCTCTTCCACCATTCTATAGTAAATACCACAAGAGGGGGGTCTATTATTGGTTTGGGGCACCCATCTACCATCCTCTGATTATGCCAAAATTTTGGTGTTTCTTTTAGTAATTGGAAGGAGAAGCTTCATTCTTTGAATCCTATCTCCAAACCAACTTGAATTTATATGATAAACATGCTATTTTTGGTACCGGGGCTAGTTCTTCTCAGCCCTCTACTTTTTATTATTAACCTTATCCTTCCACTAGTCTAGCTTCCATGTCAAAAAGAATGGGTAAGATTGAGGATAATATTACTGTTATTCATATGACATTTTATGATTTTATAGACCACATGTTACATATGGATTAACAATAAAAAAAGCTAATATGATCAGTTTGCTAGTTTTCAGGCAGCCTAGTTGACTATGTATTCATGTTTGCTAGTTTTCAGGCAGCCTAATTAACAGTTTATAAGTGGAATTAGTGGATTGGAGGAGACTATCCTATTAAGTTCTCTATGTATTCATCATATCATCCCTACGAGCATGTCCAACCACTGGAGGAGGACTCTGAGCAGGAAGAAGAGGATGATGAAGAAGATGAAGAAGAAGAAGAAGAAGAAGAAGAAGAAGAAGAAGAAGAAGATGATGATGATGATGATGATGATGATGATATTGATGATGAGGATGAGGAGTAGTATTTATTTTCTTTGATATGGATGTACTGGATGATGTTTTGATTTAATGTTGTTGCTGCTTATGTACTTTTATTTGACGAGTGTATTTTTATTGTGGAACTCGTTTTTATTTGCTTGTTGTAATATTCAGACTTCTGGTGTAATTTCAATTGATATCCTATTTAGTTTAGAATTATTTGATATTTCATATAAGTTTATTTTGGTTTATACCTGTTGATCCTAGTGATAGACACATGTGGTAGAAAATATTTTTTTGTACTACTTTCTCCTCATTTACATTCATGCTTTAAAATTTTGAATATTTTTAGAATTTCATTTTTGGGGGGAGGGGGAATAAATCTTTTAAAGCTTAAACTTATTTGCTTCAGTAAACTTAGTTTGAATTGCTATCCTTAATCAAATTGAGGAATGTGGGATTAAATTTGAAAGTTTTACAACATTTATAAGGAAAAAATATAGTTTACTCATTTTAAACCCTATGTAAATTAAGTTAGGCTAGTGTTGAGCTATTTTTATAATTAAAAATGTAGAAAAATGATTTTAACTTTATTACTTTTAAAAAGTGTTACTTATTTATCAAATTAGATGTACTTAGATAGAAACATCACAAGAATTAAGCCCCATAAAATTATATTTTCATCTAATTTTAAAAATTAAAAACAAGAGGAATGTGGAGTGTTTGATTTAATGAGAAGATAGTGGAATTTAAAATTATTACAATGCATATCCAGATATAGTAGTCCTTATAAAGTTGTGTTAATGAATGAAATATTCATCCTAATATAAGAAAAAAATAAAATATAAAATAAGGAGAAACTTGAGGAGAAGCCTTATCAAAAATTGGTTTCACTAGATTCTTTTTAAATTTTCAACTTCACTACATTACACAGTTATTGATGTTTAGGAAGCATTAGTAAACTTTTTAAAGAGATTTCTTACATTTTATCTATTTACCGTCTAATGTAACTTAGTTAAAATGTGTTAATTCTTTTTTAAAGTAAATAAGAAAATTAATTTTCTTAGTTGGATGTAAAGTTTCTTACACCCTAGGACTACACTAGTTTACTGGAGTTATTATATTTTCATCACTATGAATCTCCTCATGCATAATTATTAATAGTTTTTTATGAAACCCACTATCTCAAATTAAATAATTTGGTATTTAAATTATAGTGTTATTTGAGAACAAGTAACCTTTAAGTTTGGGGATTTTGATGTGTAGAAAAGAATGCTTAAATTCTTTTATGTTTTACATAATTTAAATGTATTTTTGTATTTTTCTTGCAGGTACAATAGGTGTTAGAAGTGGAGCAATGGGGAGGAGACTTTGAGGAAATGAGCTCACAGAAGAATGATGCCTTGGGACCACTGTTGGGTGCCTAAAAGCTAGTTTTAACCCTTGAAAATTGAGAATATTGTGCCTAGAAGCCACCCACTTGGCGCTAAGGCATCACGATATTGGTGCCTAGGAGCCACTTATTTTGGTGCCAAGGTGTTCATGGATTCCTCAGTAAACCGAGAGACTGGTGCTTAGGTGTCAGCAACTGCTTGAGGTAGTTTTGAGTGGTTTGACCACCTGTTGTGGGAAGTTGCTAGGAGGTCATAGAGTGGTTTCTTATGCTGAGAATAGAGTTTATGAACATGCATGTATTGGTGTTATTGATTGATTGATGTTGATAGGTTTAGGATTTTTCAAAGTTAGGGTTATATTGAGTATTTTGGGGAGAATTGAGTGCTAAAGTAAAGAGAAGGCTGTGTGTGTTGTAGAGTTCCTTCTTCTTCTTGAGTTGAAGATAGGAAAAGATTTCAGGAGCATCACCCAGAAAAGATTTTGATGGATCATCTTCAGGCTGTTGTAATGGAGACGAAGATAAGTGACTGTGTATTTTATCTGTTATATTTCTTTAAACACATCATTGAGTGGAATCTGTTCTATTTCCTTTCCTTAAACACATCATTTAGTGGAATTCATTAATTTTCAAATGAAGATTTGTGGTATTTTCTTCATGCTTTCTGAGTAGTTCTCTTTACCTTACCTTGTAATTATTAAGTGGGATGTGTAAAAATGTTAAATGCTATAAAATTGCTTTTAATTATTAAATGTGGTTATTAACATTCAAATATTCATTTACTTTTCATTTTGGTCAAGCAAAATGTTAAAATGTGTTGTGAATCACAATGAATCGGGAGAGCTATGATTAAATGAACTGGTTAGTCATATTTAACTATGGAGCATAGGTGGATATGCTTTGTGGGGAGATGCAAATCTTAGGACAATATTCTTTGATGGGTTCAAAATGGGATTTAAGGAATTAATGTAATTTTAACCAATTTTTTGATGCACTCAGAAGAGGGTAAAGAAGAGAGTTTCTCCTACTTTTCACTCGCCAAATTTACAATTACACTAGACATTTTCTATACTCCACTTAAATAAATACAAGGGAGGGTAACTTTAGAATTGATATTCATTAATCTAACAACTAGGTTAGGTAAAATTTTTATAGGATTTAGAAATTAAAATTGTTTGTGATACGCTAGGATTAGTTTGTAGAACTTTAACCTAATCTAAATTTTAGGCTAAGAACAAAATAACTAGGCTATGATCCTAATTTTTTTTAATGTAAGGATTTATGAAGTTGACACGACTACAGTGCCAAAAACTTGATCCTTGTATGAAAAGTAAGTTGTGTAATATATATATAATTATAGCCAATTAATAATGAACGGCGCCAAAAACTTGATCCGTGTACTAAAAGTAAGTTGTGTAAAATATATATAAGTATAGGCAATTATTAATGGGATTCTTCTCAAGTATACGTATCGTTATCAAGTAATAATGGACTTTCTATTTAAGCCCCAAATATCGATCCCACAGGGAATGTGTAAGTTAACAACGAAAAATTTTAATAGGAAATTTACATAAAATCAAACAAAATTACTGTCACTAATTTTGAATATTAGGATATTAACCAAACTAAATTACTTAACTAATAGCAAAACAAAAATGTAAATTTTGAATAATAACTACTAATTTACTAACAATGTTTATGTAATGAAGATTTCTTATGTGAAAAAGTATCCCTACCACTACAATGAAATTCTGGTGAAATGAGATGAGATAAATGTTTATAATATGTATTGTGCCAAATAGGAGTAATTTTAATTCTCTACCCTGATACAATGCATAGAAAACCATTGGTTAATCTTAAGTGTAGTCCCTAAATCTGTGGCTAGGCTAGGAGGATATCGGCTCCCACTCTAGAGCTCCCACTTACCTTCATCTGAAGGCTAACTCTCACTTTAATTTTTAAACACTAAGACCAAATAAGGGATTTTAGTCTGTCACCTTAAAGATTTTTCAATTCTACACCCAACAAAGAATATTTTCCTATTTATTTGCACTTAATTTCATGAACAAATTACTCCTTCATGAAATCAAATGTGATCCTCACTCTGTTATAGAACGCATATTTTAACAAATCAATTGGCCAAATTGAAAAGTAAATTAAGTTCAGAGTTGAAAAATCATAACAATTTATTTTATATTTTAATTATGACACATTCATATTATCTCTTCATTTCTTCAGATCTCATAGTAGGGTGAAAAATAAAGAAAACTACTCAGACTTCAAGAGAAAGATACAACAAAACACAAATTTCATCTATAAAAGAAAGTTCATACAACACTAAATAAACAAACAAACTTATCTCGAACTCTTTCTCAAAGCAAATCCTTTTTAGCCTTTCCTTACAAATGCAAAAAAAAGAACTCTCTCACTTTTCTCCTTCTTCAAGACTCTTACAGGAAGTTTCACACTAAATCTTACCACAAAAACTCTAAGCTATGAAATCAAAATTACTAATTGACCCCAATATGTGGTGGAATGAAGATGGATTATGGAAATGTAGCATAGTGGAATGTTACAGAGCGAAAAATGAAAGTAGAGGAGCCCCTTTTCTAATAAAATTTGGCCCCAGATAAAGCCCCAGGAGTGTTCTCCAAGAGGTGCCTCCAAAAACTCTTTAAAAATCATTCAAATACATCGAACCTTCTAAAAACTGAGTCTGAACCGCCTTTGACGCCGTCAACGCTGAGTAAAAATCCTACAACTTTTGGTTGTTCTGCGCCGTCGGCGCTGACCTTGGCGCTACTGGCGCTGAGTATTTCCTTAAAAATGTCATTTTGACTCCAAATTTCATCCTTTTTCCTTCCGTTATTGCGTTAAATCTTAAAAATCAACAACTTGCAAGAAAACATCAAAATACCTTCCATTAAAGTGCAAAATCACCAAAAATAGGTATAAAATATGAGTCTAAAAATGCATATATATTCAGTGTATCAAAATCCCCCAAACTTACATGTTACTTGTCCTCAAGTAACCTCTCTACTACATAAAAATATGACTTATCNACTATATATTTAGAAACATAAATATAGTTATCTCAAGTTAACCCCTAATACCAAAGGTCATGTTAAATTTAAGATTATGAAAATATAGTTAAGTGAGGACAAATAAAATTAAGTTCTTTCTCTTTTTCTAAAAATGATTTTTCTTCTCCCCCCAAACTTAAATTTTTAAAAGATTTTTACATGAAGAACTTTAAAAATGAAGGGTGAAAGAAAGCATTAAATACATAAAAAAATCATACCTGTTGGAGATTCTGATTTTTGAACATAAATTTTGAAATATTGCAGGTGCTAAGTTGAAAATTACAAGACTAAAAACATTAAATTGTACATAATACATATAAAATTTGCTCAGAAAGAGCTAATCACAATACATAACAAAGTGCTGAAAATAACAACAGAACTAAACTAAATTCTAAAAATGAAAAAAAAATTTCCACATTACTATTTCACATTACATAACAAACAAAGTTTTCAACAACATCACAACACAAACAATACAATCACACAGTACAAACACAAACAAACAAACAAAAAGATCACCAGTCATTATCTTCTTCATCATCAACATCTAACTTATGCTACTGATATGGAGTATAAGTGGAGTGAATAGGGAACTGAACTGTATTGTCACCCCTTAGGTATCTTACTAAAGCATCATCATAAGCAGTATTATACTCAAATTTCTGGTGCATCAAATCATCAGTGTGATAATTTCTGGAAGCCATATTCTACATCCTATGATCAATCCTCAAAATATCTCTCTACTGAATCATCATCTGGTCCAACAACTCCCTGTTGCTAGGGTCACTTGAAGTATGCTCACTAAAAGTAGGGTATCTAAAAGTAGAAGGAATATCCCTGACCTGTCTTCCAGATCTCTAGTCAACATGGGACTCATAAGTCTTGATGTTGGCAGGCCCAATTGATCTATGAAGCTCAATCCTCTTCTCATTAGGTCTGAAATCAACTCCTGCATTCTCATAAAGAGTGTAAATGAGAGCAGGGTGCGCCAATCCACAAGTGGTTTCTCTCAGAGCAATAGATCGAATGTTCATATAAATGATAGATTCTACATTTACATCCATCACTTGTTGAATATAGTAGTTAATGATGGCTCTATCCTTGGTTACCTCACTATGATTGTCGTTGGAATCGTCCTTCCAGAAATAAAAAAATGACAAGCCTTAGACACTACATTTAACATAGAAAGGGGAAAGTTAACTTTAACTCCATTTTTTTATTTTCTAAGATCCTTTCTCACCAGTTGGAAAAGAAATAACTTCACCTAAGCCTTGATTTGTAGCAGAAAACAAATGATACTGACATCTACAAACATCTTCTAATTAATAAAACTCATTAATTTTTCTTAAAGTAAACTCTACCATTTTTCCTCGAACAAAAACAAAATCATCAGAAGCCTCAGGAAGGTTGGCATAAAATTCCATCACAATCCCAACTATCACATTAACAATAAAATAGCAAAAGTTTTCCCACTACCGAGCGATAATCAATCGTTCAACTTCTCCTCCCAGATTTTTAAAACCTCGGTCCTGAATTACTTTTTTATTTTCTTGAAGACTCTGAAATCGAGCACTGGCTCTAAATCTAATAAACCTTTGCTCATCATATTCTATTTTCCTTTTGCTCAATCTAGGTGTCATAAGAAATTTAGAAAAATTTGATAAAAATTCTAAAGAAATCCCAAAATTTCGAAAATAAAAAATGTAAATGACTTTAAACTCAAATGCACTAAGTTAGAGTTTTTCACCAAAGCATTTTCTAAAAATCTCTTAAAAAATTTCAAAATTTCGGATCTAGTCAATGTGAGAAAAATCTTTGGTGAAAATAAAAATTTTTTTACTTTAAAGTGTAGCTCTTTGCCTAGAGAAGATAAAATCTGAAGTTCCTTTGCTTTTAAATTACCTCTAATTCGCCCAAAATCAAGCCCTAGGTGCAAAACCGAAGGTTGAAGGTGACTTGAGGGGTAAAGATGGAGGTTTACAGTGAAAATTGTGAATTAAAGGGTTAATTCACTACTCTCGAGTCGAAGGTGCCGTCGGCGCGGAAGGATCAAAATTCTCTATTTTGATTTTTCAAATTTTAAATTTCTTTTCAATTTTATCCATAGTTTTTTTTAGTATTTTTAAACACAAAGTTTATCTAAATTCATAAATACACATTTTACAAACAATCTTTTCATAAAACACAACAAACTGTCTTTTATATATGAAAATACACTTTTTACAAACACATTTCACAAATCACAAATTCACACCTATGAAGTAAACTAATTATAAATCAGCGTCGAAATCAAGCCACAACACTAAACGCTGACACAAATTTATACACATAATTAAAGTTAAGAATAAACCAAATAAAACTTAATCAAATCCACACAGTTATATTAAACACTTAAACATTTTTAAACAAGTTGAGAATTCACAATCTTCAATCATTCAGCCTCATCTTCACTGCTATCACCACCTCTAATATCTCCCATAGATTGGTAAGGAACATATAGGTTGTAGAAGGATCGGTACGAGAATTGATCTATCAAATTCTTTTTGATCCACCTCTTTTCTTTAAACATCTGAACTAATCCTGCTTCAAAAGTTCCCGTGTGATCAAAATTCTCTTTCATTCTCTAATCTAGGTGATCAAAAAAGTACTTAAGATCTCCTAGTGCATTCATAATACTTTGAAGTTCTCTTTCAATTTTCTTCAGTTTCTTCTCTAAAGCAAGCGAACTTCTAACCGTTGGTGGCATTAATGGAGGTGAAGCAGTAAGGATGATCTATAATAGCATTTAGTGCTTCATTTCCTTTACCAACATATTGATCAGCAATAGGGATCATGGGCTCCCATGGTAGTAAGACTTATTCCCAACTTTCATATGGCACTTGAGATTGACTGCAAATCAGAAAAATCGTAGAAGAATGCCCAAGTCCATAAATTGGCCCATTCATAATGATTTCCATCACATATTTAAATATAATTGAACATATATCAATAGGTTTTCCATTTGAATGCAGTAGTTTAAAATAACACTCTACTTGGTGACTCTACTACTCTACATAGTAGGGAGTAATTTTGCACAAATAAAGAAATGTCAGTCCTTCAAAATTGGATTAAGTGATGAAGCAGGAAAACTAATATATCCTCCATCAAGTACTTCCCACATATTACTTTCATCTGTCAGAAAATTATAAATATCTTGCATCAAGTCTCGCGTATGAACGAAATTTGCATAATGACATATTGGAATATTTTCTATCATATACAATTTATTAATCCTCGCAGGAGTAAATGGTACAACCTCACCTCATATGAAGACAACTCCTTGGGTAATTCCATGTAAATTTGCATAGAATTCCTTCACTACAGGTAAAACAACTGCAGCAGTAGTGTCACACAAAACTTCTCATCACCTTTACAGAATGATCTTGTCAACTAGAGCACTTGGATTGATCAACCCATGATTAACAAATCCTCTTTCCTTGATCAATCTCTTCTTTGCAACAACTTTATCATATAATCTATGCGCGTCGAAACTAATAAACTTTTTTCTATTGAAAACTTCATGCCTTAAAGTATTTCTGGAATTAGAAGCCATGGAATCAAAAAATAGAAAGTTTCTAGGTGTCCTAGGAAGCTTTTAAGACTTTAAAAACACCTCTCGGGGGTTATTATGGATCAAAATCCCGCCAAAGTCCACCAAAAGTTGCAGAAACTATAGAACTGCTCTCGGCGCCGCCAGCACTCTTGATGGGCGCTGCCAACGCTCTCGATGGGCGCTGCCGGCACTGAGATCTACTTTCTTGGGCATCATTGACGCCCATTCTGGCGTCGTCTGTTCCAATGGCCAAATTTTTGTGATTTTCATTTTTCATTCAATTAAATTCCAAATTTTTTTTAAATGCTAATATTTGACAGTTTATAATAAATGCAATTGTGTACGATTATTATCTACTAATATATAAGACACTTAACAAACTAAATAATAATACATAGACATATAAGTATGTGTTCCCTCCCAAAAAGTGCTTGGTTTAACGTCTTCAGCTCGACAGACTATTTATCTTGTTGGGATGACTTAACATTAAATCTTCTTTAAATTGAGGTATGCGCCCCTTATAATAATGTTTCAAACGATACCCATTAACCTTAAATATCTTTCCAGTGTAGGATCTTTAATCACAACAGTTCCATATTGATAGACTTTAGTTACCTTAAATGGCCCTAACCATCTGGATTTCAGTTTTCCTGGAAATAATCTCAATCTTGTATTATATAATAAAACTTTTTGTCGAGGTTCAATTTTCTTCTTAATAATCTTCTGATCATGCCATATATTTTTTTTCTCTTTATTGATTTTTGCATTATCATATGCTTCATTTCTAATCTCCTCAAGTTATTTGAGTTGCAATAATCTTTTCTCACTAGCATCTTTTAGATTAAAATTAAATTCCTTAATAGCTCAAAATGCTTTATGTTCTAATTTTACAGGTAAGTGGCATGTTTTTCCAAATATCAGTCTGTATGGGGACATTCCTGTAGGAGTCTTATAAGTAGTTCTATATGCCCATAATGTTGTGTCAAGTCTAGCAGACCAAACCAATTTATAAGGATTTATAGTCTTTTCTAAAATGTGTTTAATTTCATGATTTGATATCTCTTCTAGAACACTAGTTTCAGGATGATAAGCAGTAGATAATCTATGCATAATATCATATTTCTTAATTAATTTTTTGATTATCTTATTCCTGAAATAAGATCCTCCATCAGTAACAATTACTCTCGGCATTCCATATCTTGTAAAAATATTTTTAAATAAAAGTTTAGAAACAATCCGAGCATCACATCTAGGTATAGCAATAGCTTCAATCCATTTGGACATATAATCAACACCAAGTAATATATATAGATTTTCAAATAAAGACATAAATGGTCCTATAAAATCTAATCCCCACACATAAAAAATTTCAACTTCCAATGTGTAATTTAGAGGCATTTTATTTCTACTAGAAATATTTCCTACACGTTAACATCTATCACATGTTTTAATACATTCATTAACATCATTAAAAATAGTAGGCCAATAAAATTCAGCTTATAAAATTTTATATGCAGTTCTATTTGTTCTGAAATGTCCTCCAAATTTAGAATCCCAGACCTTTCAATTATCTGTTGAGTTTCTTCATAAAGCACACATCTTCTAATAATTAGATCTTTACATTGTTTATATAAATATGTGTTATCCCAAAAATAGTCTTTTGAATCATATATAAACTTCTTTAATTGTGGATTTTTTATATCAGGTGGTAGAATATCGCTTACAATATAATTCATATATCAGCATACCACGGTACATCTATTTCATCAATACTATATAATTGTTCATCAGAGAAATTCTCTAAAATTTTATTTACAAAATTAGTTAATATTTCTATTTCTATTATGGAAAAATGATCAGCTATTTGATTATCATTTCTCTTTCTATCAATCACGGTAAAATCAAACCCTTGCAATAAAAGTATCCATCTAATTAATCTTAATTTAATATCTTTCTTTTGCATTAACTATTTAATAGCAAAATGATCTGTATGCACTATGCATTTAGTTCCAATTAAATAATGGCATTGTAATAACTAATAACTCTCTTTCAGTAGTGGTATAATTAATTTGAGCATCATTTAGAGTCTTACTAGCATAATACATAAATTTAAAAACTTTATCATGCCTTTGTCCTGATACAGCCCCAATAGCATAATCACTAGCATCACACATAATTCTAAATTGTTTTTCTCAGTCAGGTTGTACTATTATAGATGCAGTGACTAAATCTTTCTTTAATAATTCAAATGCTTTTATGCATTCTTCATTAAAATCAAATTTCATATCTTTTTCTGAAAGTTGGCATAGAGGCTCAGTTATTTTTGAAAAAGTTTTTATGTAGCGCCTGTAAAAACCAGCATGTCCTAGAAAACTTCTCACCCCTTTAACATTAGTAGGCGGTGGTAATTTTTCTATAACTTGGATGCATGATCTACCTCCATGCTTTTTTTAGAAATTTTATGCCCAAGTACAATACCTCCTGCAATCATAAATTGATATTTTTCCTAATTTAATAATAAATTGACTTTTTCATGTACTTTCAGAACTTTTTATAAATTATTAAGGCATAATTCAAACAAAGTTTCAAATACGGAAAAATCGTCCATAAACACTTCCATTCCATATTCTATAAAATTTCTAAAAATTGACATCATACATCTTTGAAATGTTGCACGTGCATTGTATAGTCCAAAAGACATTCTATGAAAAGCAAATGTTCTATATGGGCTTGTAAACGTTGTTTTCTCTTGATCTTCTAGAGTAATTTGAATTTGGTGATAATCATATCCATCTAAAAAGCAATAATACTTATTCTCAGCCAATCTATCCAACATTTGGTCTAGAAAGGTTAAAAGAAAGTGATCTTTTTCTGGTGAACATATTTAATTTTCTATAATCAATGCATTTTTCCCAACCAGTTACTTATCTTATTGGTATTAATTCATTTTTCTCATTTTCTTCCACAGTCACTCCTCCTTTTTTCGGTACACAGTGAATTGGGCTTCCATAAGCACTATCTGAAATACGATATATAATTTCAACATCTAGCCATTTTAAAATCTCTTTTTTAACAACTTATTTCATTATTGGGTTTAATCTTCTCTGAGGATCAGTTTTAGGTTCATGTTGTTCATCTAACAAAATTCTATGCATATAAATTGAAGGACCAATTCCTTTAATATCTGCCAATGTCCATCCAAAAGCCTCTTTATATTTTTTTTACATTTCTCTCAACTTTTGTTCCTGAATCTTAGTTAAATCAGAAGATATAATCACCGGCAATGTATATGATTTTCCTAAAAATACATACTTAAATGGGTAGGTAATATCTTTAATTCAAGTTCAGGTGGTTTAATACTTGAAGGGGTAAGATTTTTACTATTGTTTTTCATCAAGTGTAACGTTTCAAATTTACCCTGAATATAATCCAAGTCTTCTTCTTTAATTTCATCTTCACTCTTAAAAATTTTTCCTTGCTTATATTTATCTTTAAATTCTTTCTTAAACTGTTCATTACTTAGATAATCAGCTACTTCCATCCTGAAACATTTATTATCTTTTTCTAATGCAGAATATTTCATAGCTTTGGCTATATTAAATTTCATTTCTTGATCATTAACTCTCATTATTAATTCTCTTTTTTGTATATCTATTACAGCTCTTCATATTGCAAGAAATGATCTCCCTAAAATAATAGGAATTTCTTTATCTTCCTCCATATCCAATACTATAAAGTTTACAAGGAAAATAAATTTATCTACTTTTATCAGTACATCCTCTATAACTCTTTTGGATAAGTTATTGATCGGTCAGCTAACTAAGGAGTTATAGTGATAGGGAAATTTCTCCCAAATCTAAACGTTTAAAAATTGATAAGGGCATAAGATTGATACTCGCTCATAAATCACATAAAGCTTTTCCATAAAATTTTTCACCAATTGCATAAGGTATAGTAAAACTACTAGGATCTTTTAGTTTTTTAGGAAGCTTTTTCGGAATAATAGCCCTACACTCTTCACTGAGTGCAACAGTCTCATGATCTGTATTCTTTCTTTTCTTATTTAGTACATCCTTCACAAATTTCACATAACTTGGCATTTGTTCCAAAGCTTCAATAAAAGGAATATTTATCGTTAACTTCTTAAGAATTTCCAAAATTTTTGTAAATTTTTTATATTTATTCTTTTGCTTCAGTCTTTGAGAAAACGGAGGTGATGGTTTTTCAAAAGGAACTTGTGTTTTTCATGTTGATCATTTTCTATTTCTTGCTTCTCTTCATTAACTTCAGTTTCTCTTGGGATCCTTGTTTCTATTTGTTTTCCACTTCGTAATTGAATAACATTAATTTGCCCTTTATTTTAATCTTTTGGATTAACTTCCACAGTACTCGGAAGAATTTCAGAAGGTCTGTTACTAAGTGCAGTAGCGATATGTCCTAATTGATTTTCAATATTTCTAATAGCAGCCCCTTGATTCTGTATTTGATTTCCCATATTCAACATCACTTCTTCCATCGTAATGGGTTAGGATTGGAATTAAATCCTGGAGGATAACAAGGTAAAAAATTAGGATTTCCTTGATTGTTCAGATTTCCAGATGGATTCACCTAATTATTATAATTATTCTAACTAAAATTAGGGTGATTTTTCCATCCAGGGTTAAAATAGTCAGAATAGGGATTGTTATTTCGATTATTTATGGCATTTAAGGTTTTATAAAATGGCTGAGTATAAATAATTTGTCCTAGTAAATTTTCCTCTAATACTGGAGGTATTTGAGGATATTTCATTGTGGTGAACATTACATAGAAAATTCTAGAATATCCAATTCCTGAGATTCTTGTATAAAGAAAACCACATTAAGAACTTAATAACCAAAGATATATGTATATTACCTATTTTGAGTTTCATTCTCCTGTAGGATCAAGCTCATATAGTTAACTACATATTATACTATTAAGACTGTCTAAGAAAGCTTCTGATTAACAATAACACTCCTTCTCTAAGAAATTTTTTAGTGTGAAGGTCAAGGAAAGAAACATCAATGTTTGAGGTAATAGTTACTAAGAATCTGATTCTACCCTAGAGGTTCTGTTTTTTCATTTTGTTTTTGTTAATGTCATTTTTTTTATTTTGTTATGTCATTTTATTTTTTTAATTTCTTATTTTTGTTGTTTGGTTTTTTTTATTTTGTCATTTTGCTATTTTTTTGTCGTTCTTTTGTTATGTTGTTGTCATTGTTTTGTTATTTTTTTTGTTTTGAGATTCATCATTTCCACTTCAAAATGTTATCCCTGCAAAATAGAGTTAGCACACCCTAATAACATGCAAGGTAAATTTAAAGCATAATTTGTTTCAAATTTCAAATAAACATGCAAAACAGAACATGATTAGCATGAAATAATGTTTAAATTTGTTAATTTAGTCTGTTAAATAATTTTTAGATGACTCGATCAAGATGTCTTTGGCTCCATCATCCTGAGGCCATAAGCGTATTCATATCTACATAGTCGGAAAGGTGTTTAAACTAGGACCTAAAGATTCTTGTTAGCAACCACCGATTGCGATGTCTAATAAATCTTCATATATCTAAACATTGGTGTTTTAGTTGTATTTTCAGGTTCAAATTTAATTTTTATTGTCTTTTCAAATGATTTTTATGTCATTTATTGATTAATTTTTATCCATTGTGTTATTTATTTTAGGTTTGATTGTCGGTTATGCCTAAAGAAGTTTAATTGAGATCTAATAGAATATACCTAAAATATAGGTTCAATGTCATTAGAACCTAATGATTGAGATGGTTTAGGTTTGATTTAGGTGGAACCTAATGTTAGAGATAGTCTTAAATCCAATTTAGATAGAACCTAGGGTATGAAATGGTTTAGGTTTAATGTAGGTATAACCTAAAGTTTAAGATGATTTAAGTCCAATGTACGTAGGACTTAAGATCTAATGTTACTTAGGTTCAATTTGAGTGGAACCTAAGGATTAGAGATTGTTTTAGGTCCAGTTTAGGTAGGACCCATGTTATGAAGTGGTTTAGGTTCAATGTAGGTAAAACCTAAAGCTTAAGATGATTTAAGTCTAATGTAAGTAGGACTTAAGATCTAATATTACTTAGGTTCAATTTGGGTAGAACCTAAGGATTAGAGATAGTTTAGGTCCAATTTAGGTAGGACCCTGGGGTATGAAATGGTTTAGGTTCACTGTAGGTAGAACCTAAAGTTTAAGATGATTTAAGTCCAATGTAGGTAGGACTTAATATTTAATATTAACTAGGTTCAATTTGGGTAGAACCTAAGGATTAGAGGTAGTTTTAGGTCCAATTTAGATAAGACCCTAGGTATGAAGTGGTTAAGGTTCAATGTAGGTATAACCTAAAGTTTAAGATGATTCAATTCCAATGTAGATAAGATGTAAAGTTTGAGATGATCTTGGTTCATTTTAAGTTGAACTTTAGGTTTAGGTTAACTTAGATTTAGTGTAAGTTGAACCTAATATTTGGTTTGAGTTCACTTAGGTTCAATATGGATTGAACCAAAAGCTTTAATCAATGTAAGTTCAATATAGGTTATACTTAAAGGTTTAGGTTAACTTAGGCTCAACATAGGTTGAACCTAAGAGTTTAGATTTTAACTTAGGTTTAATGTGGGTTGAAATTAGGAGTTTAGTTTTTAACTTTGATTCAATGTGGGTTGAACTAAAGAGTTTAGGTTTTAACTGGTTCAATGTGAGTTGAACTTATGAGTTTAGGTTTTAACTTATGTTCAATGTGGGTTGAACCTAAGGGTTTAAGTTTTAAGTTAGGTTCAAGGTGGGTTGAACCTAAGGGCTTAAGTTGACTTAGGTTCAATGTAGGTTGAACCTAAGATTTAGTTTGACTTAGGTTTAATGTAGGTAAAACCTAAGGGTTTGAGTTGAAAGAATAAGCCTAATTTAAGTAAGACTTAATGGATATTTTAAGTCTAAGTTAAGCTAGACTTAGTTGTTTAAGGATTACTTAAACCTAATGTAGGTAAGGTTTAATTAGATTAATTAGGTCTAATTTAGGTTAAACCTAATTTGAGTTTATAGATTAATTAAGCCTAATGTGAGTAAGGCTTAATTATATTAATTAAGTCTAATTTAAGTTAGACCTATTTAGAGTAATGTCGGTAAGGGTTAATTAAGTTTAATTAAGTCTAATTTTGGAAGTTCATTAAACCTAATGTAAGGTTTAATGGATTAATTAGGGCTTATTTAGGTTAGACCTAATTATGTTTAGGGTTAACTAAACCTAATGTAGTTAAGATTTTATTAGATTAATTAGGTCTAATTTGGGTTAAACCTAATTAGGTTTAGTCTAAATTTAATCTAATGTAATTAAGGTTTAAAGAGATTAATTAGGTCTAATAGGGATTAGACCTTAATTAGGGTTTAATTTGAATTAAACCTAATATAATTAAGGTTTAAGGACATTAATTAGGCCTAACAGGGATTAGACCTAATTAGGGTTTAATTTTACTTAAACCTAATGTAATCATGGGTTAAGGAGATTAAGTAGGTCGAATAGGGGTTATAACTAATTAGGGTTTTATTTGACTTTAACCTAATGAAGTGAAGGTTTAAGGAGATTAATTAGGATTAAAAGGATTAGATCTAATTTGTGTTTAATTTGACTTAAACCAAATGTATTAAGGTTTAAGGAAATTAATTATTCCTAATAGGGATTAGACCTAATTAGGGTTTAATTTGACTTGAAATTAATGTAATTTGGCTTTATAGACTTTTCTTATCCTTGGAAAAATCACATAATGTCCCCAAGAGTGAAAAGATCAATCTTTAAAAATTTCATTATTTTTGAATTTATAAATTATTTTTTAACAATTAAATTACTCTTAAGAGTAACTAATTAATTAAAAATTAAATATAATTTATTAATTCCTAATTTATTTTTTATAATTTTCCTCTATCTTTGCTGAGTTGAAGAGTATTTTTTTATTTTTATGATTTTTCTATGCAACGTTAAAATTTTTTAAATATTTTAAGTATTTTCTACATTTAATAAATCCTTAATATTTTATTTATCCGCGTAAGCGCCAACACAACCTCGAAGAGGTCGAAACTCCACACAGAGCGTTTTCAGTGGATCTGCTTTACACGCGGGCGACCACATGGCTCGCGGTTTAATCTATTTTGTATGAACGGATCAGCGATCCGATTAAATTAGGGTTGTTCATTTCCAATAAGCAGAAATGTACGACATCGGTTCATTGTCCCCATAGGATGACTAACTGAGAGCCGTTGAGTTCTAAACACTTGGATTTCTCTCATTTCTTCACGAATTTGAATGAGGTTTCTTCCTAAAGCATCATTTGAGTGAAGAGAATTAATCCATACAGTCAAATACTTATGGATTGACCAATCTCTTAAAAATGAACAAAATTTAAGCCCAAAATTACAGTTAAGAGTCCATACCTAGCCTCGAGAGGTGAGGCCTCAACCGAGCTTGTCCAGAATGGTTGTTCAGTCCTTGCAAAGCCCCCTTAGCTCAATTTGGAGTGAAATCAACCTAGGTTAGACTGTTATGAAATGGGGTCATGGTTTCAACTTGGAGTAGGTCAGTGCTTTCGAGGAGGGACAATTTGGATTAGAAACTTCCTTATGAGGCTCGGGGAAGCTTCTAGGATGATTGAATTGGAGTTTTGGTAGGGTTTATGCTACCCCAAAAAGTCATCCTATTTTTGGAATAGGAAATTGGAGCAACTCAATGAGTTTCAAAGACTGAAATTGTGGGGGATTGAGTGCTCATGAGATGGGGAACAACATTTGTCTTAAGTGTTTAAGGGTTTGGGAGTTGTATGTCCTCTCTTCTTTTTTTGGGGCTCTCGGGTTGGATTTTTATAGCCATGAAGAAGCCAGGAATAAGTGATACACCTAAAATATATAGTTTTTAAGAAACATTTTTATAACCTATTTTTGAGATATTGCGCTTTAATGGAAGGTAATTTTGTGTTTTTCTTGCAGATACAAATAAAAAGGTGAAAAATGCTTAAAGAAGTGAAAAAGGATCAAATTTGGAGCAAAAAGGTGAAAAATATGTAAATGAGTTTTGGCACCTAAGCATTAGATCCGACACTTAAGCGTCGGTTAAACAAAGAAGGCCACACCTAAGCACCAGAGGTCTCGCGCTTAAGCGCCAGTGGAAGTTACTAAATGAGTAAAGTCAATTTTTGTAAATTTTGAAGAGGTTTTTGAGGCACTTCATTGGCTTAATAGGTGGTTATAACCACCATGGATGAAAATTATCATGAAAGGATGCATCTTTTTGGGAAATACATCAAATTGGGACACATTTTGAAGAGTTTCCAAGGCACCTATTAGAAAACTATAAAAAAAAGAAGAGAGGAATTTGAAAAGAGTCCTGAAAATACATGGAAAGTTTTGAAAGTTCATCATTTGGGGAGTTAGTTCCTAGAAATTTTCAGGCACCACTTTTATTTTTATTTTATCCTTTTTGTTATTTTATTTTGAGTGAATGTAAAGAGAAGAGATTCAAAGGAACTTCAAGAGTTTGGTGGACGACTTGAGATAAGTTTTTATCTTTCTATTTTGATATTACATTTGGTTTTAATTGAGACTTGTTGTTGGTTTGACAATGATTTCTACTTTTAAACTGAAGTGTGGTTTTATTTTCTCCATAGATTCTGAGTATTTTTCTTTACCTTTCTTCTTAAAATGATAAGTAATTAAGTTTTTTATGGAAATTGTGGAGAGGATTGATCTTTAATGTTGGAAGTAGTTATGATGATTTAAATCCATGCACTTCATTTACTTCTTGATTTGGCTAATCCCTTTATCTTTCTTCTTAAAATGATAAGTAATTAAGTTTTGGAAGGAAGTTGTGGAGAGTATTGATCTTTAATGTTGGAAGTAGTTATATGATTTAAATCCATGCAATTCATTTACTTCTTGATTTGGCCAATCCAGATGTTAAAATTTGATGTGAGAACATGTAAGAATCGGANTCATAAAACTTTATTAATAATTAAGTTAATATTCAAATCAAAAGTTTAGAAAAATGTGTCCAAGTCTTTTTCTTTAAATTGATTCAAGTGAAGCCAATTTTTAATTTGGCATCTCCTCAAGCTTCTCCCCACATCTTTTCTTTTTCTTTTTTTTTTCTTTTTTTTCTTTTATTTTTTCTTTTCCTTTTTTTTTTTTTTT
>JXCR01139843.1:26159-37647 GCA_002079205.1 Phalaenopsis hybrid cultivar | reverse complement strand
TATATATATATATATATATGGTGTGGGGGGTGTCTACATAAATCATCTTGGAAAATGCTTACTGCATTTTAATACTCTTGTAATGGCTGTTGATGTCCTTGGAACAGAACTATTGTTATCTATTGAGCTCTTAATATTGTCAAAATGACTAGCTGATATAATTTATGGTTAGAAGTGAATTCTACAGCAGTGATTAAAATGTTGAAGTTTGAGGAGGAAGTCCGTTGGAATCTTTCATATTGGATTAAATAAATCAGAGATCTAACCACGCAGCTCAAGGTAATCTACACTTTCATATATGAAGAATGGAACTAGCCTGTCAATTGGCTAGCAAAGGAAGGCTTTAACTCAAAGGATTTCTCAGTTGTTGTTACCCCTCCTCTTACCATTCAGTTTTTGTTGCAGGGAGATATGCTTGAGGTCCCACATTTCAGAATTGTAAATCAAGATTAATGGAGACAGTAATGATTCATTTTATGTTCCTCTTCCTCCTCTTTTCTATTATTGCTTCCCTTTTGTGTTTGGGGATTTTTTTGAGCTGTTTTCAACTTTATATTACTGCCCTAAAGGGTAAATTGGTGTTTGTTTCTTTTAGGAGGACTGTTGGTTTCTATATTGAATCAACATGTTCTCCAGTTGATCTTAGTTTTCGTAATTTTTCATTAAATCAACATGTAGGGAGACACTAGAATCTTTTTATACCAATATGTATAAATGAGCAAGTAAAATTTACCTTGGTGGGGAAATTTCTTCTCGGCCACCCCAAAATGGATTTAGTAAGAAACTACTTTGATTCCTTGAAATTTAATGGTGATTGGCAGATTGGAATTCTAGATGGAAGACACCTACTTATACAACTCTCAGGCGAGGAAGACTATGCTAGACTTTTTTCAAAACAAGCTATTCAAATTGGAGGCACCACATTGAAAATCCTGAAACGGGACCCTGATTTTGACCCTAGTAAGTTTAAATTACCTAGCCTCCCAATCTAGTACATTAATCTCAATGCTTTATTTAATATTGCATGTGCAATAGGGAGACCTATGAAGGTGGATGCTCTTACATACAATAAAGTCAGACCTGCCATAGCCAAAATTCTCATTGAGAGAGATGTTACTCTCGCTGAAATAAACAGGATTTGGATTGGTAATGACAAGGAGGGATTCTGGCAAATAGTGAGGTTAGAACAAAAATCATACTATTTTCATAACTGTAGGATGTTTGGACACACCAAGGATAGATGTTTGAAGCTTCACCCTCCTTCAAAGAAGACTGTGGTAACTCAGGGAAGGTTTACTAAGCCTATTCCCCTAGAAGCTTCAGTTGGTGTGGAACCCTCTCCAACTGAGAATTTGGAGGACATGCTGGATACACCCGAAAGCTCTACTGCTCCTTTTAGCTCCAAAGATCCCACAAATACTTCCCCTAGAATTTTCAGGGAGGAGGTGAACCAGATAAATATTCAAACACCCTTATCTGTCCCTTTAGATGAGGTGGTGCAACCCAAGGAGACCAACCAGAAAACTACTCTTGTAACAAAAGCTCCTTAGAATAATGATATAGCTGAGATGAAACACCTGTTGGAAGAGGAATGGTAAACACAAAAATCTAAAAAGAAGAAGAAGGTTCAGTCTGAAGTTCAAAAATTAAGAGAGGGTAATATAGGGTTTACAGAAACTTTGAAAATGGGGGGACCTCCTCCTTCTAGAGGAAGGACCAAATCAGGATCTCAGCCTTCCCCCCATAATAATCCCACCCATGATTAATATGCTTTGTTGGAATATCAAGGGCATAGCCCATCCTCAGTCTTTAAAAAGACTGATTTATCTCAATAAAAAACACAACTTGTGGTTCTTTTCTATACTTGAACCTTTGGTTCAACATAACTTTCAGAGAATTATCCAAAGATTCCATGGTTTTTCTCATTATGCTAACAAAAATAACAAAGTTTGATTCTTTTGTAGGAAAGAAATTCAGTGGAGCAATATAATGGACCATCATCAATTCATACACCTTTCACTACTTTTACAAGGACATATGGAGTATGCTACTTTTGTCTATGCTAGCAGTCTGAAGGCTGACAAACAGGAGCTTTGGGAAGGCTTACATCTCATTAGCACAAACATGAACTCTTCTTGGATTATGGGAGGAGACTTCAATTACATCTCTAATGCAGCTGAGAAATCTTGAGGGAGACCTCCTAACCTGTCCAAAACGACCTATTTTAATGATGAAATACAGCAGGCTGGTTTGTTTGACTTGGGTTACCAAGTTCCTAAGTTCACTTGGAAGAGGGGTCTTCTATGGGAAAGACTAGACAAAATGTTAGTTAATGACCACTGACAGAAACACTACCTCCTTACTTTTGTTACCCACCTAACCCTCACTTGTTCTGACCATAGACCACTCCTCATTTCCATAACCTCCCCAGTTACCACCTCACTCCACCCTCCTTTCAAATACCTAAACATGTGGTCTACCCACCCCCTCTTCAATAACTGCGTAGCTTCTAACTCGATGGGTATTGAACACACAGACCCTTTTATCAAGCTAAGCCTTCTGCATCAAAAAACCAGCAAAGCTTTGAGGAAGTGGGGTTGGGAAACTTTTGGAAATGTTTTTTCCAATGTCTTATCTGCTGAAAAAGAGGTTGAGAGACTTGAGGCTGCTGTTCAGAATAACTATGCCACTGAAACTGATTTACTAACTGCCCAGACTAATTTGAATAAAGCCATTGATATTTAGGATCTGATACTCAAACAAAAGGCTTCTGTTATTAGCTTTACTGAAGGTGAAAGAAACACTAAGTTTTACCATGCCTATATAAGTTACAAGAGGAAATGCAACACCATACATTCCATATATTCGAACGATGGCAGATGGTTGAATGATAGTGAACTTATAGCTAAGGATGCTGTTAAGTTTTGCAACTCCCTCCTGAACTCTTCTGCTAATCTTAATACTGACTATGAAGATTACTTTGCTGAAGAATCTAGTTACACTGACCAGCTTAATCTTTCTAAACCCCCTTCTATTGAGGAAATTTGGGAAGCCTTGATCAATATTGACAGCTCTAAAGCAACTGGCCCCTGATGGATTTAGAGCTGACTTCTACAAAATAGTATGGCACATCATCAAGGTAGAGGTTGTGGAGGAAATTAAGGGCTTCTTCAGAGGAAAAAATCTTCCCAGCTACTTTAGCAACACATATATTGTGCTAACCCCTAAAAGGGATTTGCAGAAAACCTGACATCACTACAGGACTATAAGCCTTACTTCTATCATAAGCAAACTCATAATCAAGATTATAGTGAGAAGATTGCAACCACACCTGGACAAAAGTATCTGTCCTAACCAAATTGCCTTTATTAAAGGTAGATCCATTAATGATAAAGTGTTGTTGGCATAGGAACTCACCTTGGATCTTGATAAAATTAGTAGAGGGGGTAACCTCATTTACAAATTAGATATCAAGAAGGCCTATGACACCATTGACTGGAACTTTATCTTGGGAATACTTGCAGCTAGAGGATTTCAGCCAAAATTCAAAAATCTCATCCAATGGTGGCTTATCAATAATAACCACTAAATCCTTATCAATGGCCAACTCCAGGGGGCTTTCACAGCTACTAGATGAATAAAGCGAGGTGACCCACTCTCTCCCACTATCTTTATTATTGGTATGGATTACTTTTCTAGAATGGTTAACAAGAACATCCTCAACCATTCGTACTCCAAATTTCACCATAAATCTAATATAGCAATTTCCCATCTCATGTATGCTGATGACATTATGATATTCTCCAATGTTTAAAAGATTGCTGTGAAGAAATTTTATAAATGCATACAACAATTTCAGAAATACTTTAGGATGGAATTCTGCCTTACTAAATGCCAACTAATATTTAACAAGAGGGCTTCTTCCAATATCAATTATTGGATCTCCAACTACACTGGTTTCTCTACTGCTAGGGACCTTGTGAGATGTCTGGGGGTTCAACTCATTAGGAGGAGATCAAAAATGACCCAATTTGATGAGGTTTTGTAAAAAATTCAGAAAACGCTATCCAGCTGGTCTCACTCTTTCCTGTCTAATTGGGCAAGAATCACCCTCCTTAGAAGCATTTGACTACCTTCCCCTCTTATATCCTTCAAACCAACTACCTCAAGAAAAGCACCAAAATCTAGTTGGAGAGAGCATTTAATAGATTCTTATGGGCATGTCAAAGAAAGCAGTTACATTGGGCTTCATGGCAGAAGGTAGCCAAACCAATTTCAGCTGGTGGGTTGGGTTTCAAGGGGCTCCAACAAGTAGTACACATAAATTTCTGTAAGATGTGGATTCAGTTCAAAGCACAAACTTCTTTATGGGCAAAATTCAANGATTAAAGATGAGAACTTGGATAAGGACTGGTCTAGTCTTAAAGCTGGTTGGCATAGCTGGAAAAATAAACAGGGGAAGTCAATCCCCTTCATTGTGGCTTGGTTCTTGTGGATGTGTAGGAACAACAACAAACATGATGATAAGATTACTCAACATATCAAGATAACTAGAAACTGTGTTGCCTATTTGAACAAGTTAATACAGCTTAAGAACTTCCCTAGCATAAATTTGGCTCAGACCAGTGCCACCATTAGCCACAACATAATTGAGACTGTCACTTGGAACCCTCCTGGTGTTCAAACCATGAAAATTAACACTGATGGTAGCTTCTCTAAATGGGGTGCAGGGGTGGGGGGTTTAGAAATTCCTCCAACAAATGTCTACTTTTCTTTCATGCTCCTACTGTGGCCAATGATGCTCTTGAAGCTGAGCTTATTGCTGTTTACTGGGCCCTTATATTTGCACAAAAAGAAACATGGCAGAAAGTATGGATTGAGGTTGACTCTTTTCAGCTAATCACTTTGCTGACTTCTGATCAACTATCCTCATGGCACCATATGCAATGGAAGCAAAAAATTGGCACACTTTACAAAAGTCTTACAATTCAAATGTCTTTCATATATAGAGAAGGAAACCAACCTGCTATTTTTCTTGCTAGACAAGGAATCTATGCCAACTCCATTTCTGTTGATACAAGACCTCCTACCCCCCTTGCCCTTTTACTCCATGGTGACAAATNGGCAAGTATGAATCTGTGTCCTTTAAAAGATGGAGGGTCTATCGGACCTATTATGTCTGTGCCCCAACACTCAGATTCAAGCCTAGCCAACTTAAAGAGATTTAGTGTACTGTTTTCTTTCTCCTTTCTTTCTTATTTTACTGTTTAACTCTCTTGTAAGCTTTTTTGAGGATTGGTCTTCCTGCCTTTGTCTGGGGACCTCTCCTTTTGGAACCTTTATAGTACTTTTAATGATCAACATGTAGGGAGCCGAATAATGCTCCTTCAAATATATATATATATATATATATATATGTATATATATACATATTTTAAAGTAAAAGAGCCAAGCTATAGCTCCTTACATGTTAATGTGAAAGTTGGATTACAAAATGAGTGAGAAGATCACTCAAACCACATCCTTCCCATCTATCTAAGTTAGATCATACAATGAAGTATACCAAAAATGTGGGAAATATCTATGATTGATACAATAGCTGACCTAGTGTAAATGTAAAAAATCAACCCCTATAATTAATATAAAGAATGGATAAACTATCCCCATGAAGAATAATTTCAAGCTGAGTGGAAGGTATAGTCCTTACAACAATCTCTTCATTATCCTTCCCCCTAGCTGCCAAACTTTGTGCAGGAGTGTTACCTTCCCTTAAGATATGCTGGAAAATCACTTCAACATTGATCAACAAGCTCTTGATCTTAGTAGTCCACCTAGCAACATTCCATGGAGCAGCTTCTTCCTGATTTAGTATTCTAAAACAGCTGAAAAAATCTGACTCAACTACCAATTTTATGATGTTGCATTTCTTGGAAAGGTAGATAGCCCAATAACTAGAAATCATTTCAGTTTCTAGTGCACCAACTGCCCAAGTTGGAGAGGAAAAGTATAACATGCACTACCCCAGAGAGTTCCTAATGATTCCTCCCACACCAGCAGCCTCCTTACAAAAGCTTCCATCTGTATTGGCTTTCAACCACCTTTCAGGAGGTGGGTTCCAAAGAACTAAAATAGGCACTTTCAGCTTCTGCACACTGGGCACCCAATTCAAGAAAATATTGGGAAAATTCTAAAATTTTATTATATTTTACAAATAAGAAGTACAATTCAGAACCACATCCATCTCCTTAGGTTTGTTGTTCTCATATTTAAACTGGTTCTTGCACATCCAAAGGAACCAGGCAAGAACACAAGGAATGATTATTAATTTGGCATTTAACCATTCCATCCAACACCCCAAAAAGTATTGCCAGCTGACTTTCAGAGTGTCAATATTGAGCTGTTTTAGTATATCAGACCAAACCCTTTGGGAGAAACTACAAGAAAAGAACAAATGATCCAGACTTTTCTTCAGCTTTACTGCATAGATGACAACAAGAGGGTACCTTAAGCCCTCTCATCTTCAAAATGTCATCAGTAGGAAGTAAGGATTCCATAGACTCCAAAAAAAAAAGGACATGAAAGCTGTTAACCAGTTCCCCCAAATCAATTTACCCCACTTGATAGGTTGCCATTCATATAACTGTTGGTAGACAAAGACAAACTTTTTTTGTGAGAAAGCTTTTCTAGTAATGAGTCTATCTTTCCGCCCAGGATTGATTTTTGTTTTCTTAACCCAATGTATTTGCTCTTCAGTTAGTATGGCATCCAACAAATTGCAGTTCCACTGATTATCAATCCAGAATTCCTTCAATTTTGTCATTGAGTTTGGATTGGGGGTGTGTAGTCTCTCCCCATTCCACACCCAATTATCCAGCCAGAAATTCACTTGGCCTTCTCTAAGCTCCTAGATAAACAGATCTTTAGCTGTATTTTTAATCTCTAAAAGCTTAGCCCACAACCTGGAATCACCCACCTTCTTCTAAGCCATAGTAGGATGAACTGTCCTACAATACTTTCCCTTCATAAACATAGCCCAAAGACTGTCTTGTGCTCTAAAATTTATCCAGAGTTTGCATAAATTGATGATACTGAGTTACTGAAAATCTTTAAAGCCTAAACCTCCAGCACTTAAGGGTTTACATAGTTTGTTCCAAGCTAACCATTGGAATTGTTTTTTTGTCCAGCCCACAGAAATTTGTTGAAAATTCTGCCCAGCCTTATTTGAGTTCCTTTCTTCATGTTAAACATTTGAAGAGCACAAGATGGAATGGAAGTTAAGATGCTTTTAAGGAGGGTGATTCTACTTTCATTAGAGAGAAAGTAATTAGTTCAGCACTGCAGCTGTTTTTGAATTTGATCAAAAACTCCATTGAATTGAGTTTTCTTGGTTCTCCCTTTAATTAATTGGATACCAAGATAGTTGATTAGTAGAGAAGCATTGCTGAAACCAGTGTGGTGAGCAATCCATTGCTTAATTTGTGGAAGAGTGTTTGAGCTAGTAAAGAAATGACATTTTTGTTTATTAAGATGCATACCATGGTGATTTGGAAGTGTGTAAGTCCTTGGTAAACAGCCTTCACAGCAGTCTTGGTAGCCTTGGAGAAAATGATAATATCATCAGCATACAACAGACGACTAGCCCTAATGTTGGATCTATGCTGATATGTCAAGTGAGGAGAAGAGGCAAACATTTGATTTAGAAGTCTAGAAAGATAATTCATAGCAAGAACGAAGATAGTAGGAGATAATGGATCTCCTTGTTTAATTTTTCTAGAGGCAGTGAAGAACCCTTAGCTTTTACCATTGATTAAGATAGAGTCATTGTTAGTACAAAGCCACCTTCTTACCAAATTTATAAAGGCCCCAAAGAAACCCCTAGCATTTAAAGTGTCCAAGATAAAATTCCAATTGATAGTATCATAAGCTTTCTGGATATCTAATTTCAGAATGAGATTACTGCCTTTACATTTACTGTCAAGGTCCAGCAACTCCTGTGCCAAGAGAGTGTTATCAGAGATTTGTCTCCCTTTCACAAATACTACCTGATATTACAGATAAGTTGCTGGAGGTGAGGTTGGACCCTGTTGTTAATAGCCTTGATGATAACTTTAGACAGGACATTTCTTAGACTGATAGGTCTGAAGTCTCCCCACCCAATCCTACTAGAATTTTTGGGAATCAAAGTTATAGTGGAAGCAGTGATATACTTAGGGGGTTCCATACTTTTAAAGAAGCTTTGCACAACATCAACAACCTCCCCACCGATGATATTCCAAGTAGTCTTATAGGATTTGACAGTAAAGCCATCAGAGCCAACCACCTTATTGTCATCAATAGCATCCAATGCAGCTTTAATTTCCCCTTCCATAGGAATCTGAATAAGATCCAAGCTTTGAACATAATCAACGCACTCAGAGAAAAGTTCCACCTTGATAAGAGATCTCTGAATAGACTGATCCATAAAGATTTTTTGAAAATAATTAACAGCATCAATGACAATGTTCTCAGCATCAGTTACTACCTTACCATTAGAATCATGTATGGGAAGAATCATATTATTCTTCTTTCTTAAATTAATACAAGCATGATAATAGCTTGTGTTTCTATCTCCTTCAATAAATCTGGTGACTGCAGCTTTTTGTTTCAAAAAACATTTAGTATAATTGGTTTGCATTAACAGTTCTTCATTGGCTTTATGCAGGTCAGCTTCATAATTCAATCTCATTTGAAAATTCTTTTCCATTCTGATAAAATTACTTTGGGCAGTGGTCAAGTTCTCATTAATATTTCCAAATGTTTCCCAATTCCACTTCTTTAGATGAGCAACCTCTTTCTTCTAAAGAATCCACAGTTTTAACCAGAGATTAAAGTTCCCTTCAGCCCTCCAAACCTTGTAAACTTCTTCAACAAATCTAGGATGAAGAGTCCACATGTTTTGGAATATGAAAGGAGCTTTATTTGGCTTTTCAACATTTTGGATAGTACATAACAGTGGTATATGGTCAGAACCTGCCATAGTCAAATGAGTAATGATAGTGCAAGGGAAGGTCTAAACCCATTTAGAGTTACCCATCATTCTATCCAGCCTCTCCCACATGACTCCTCTTCTCCAAGTGAAGTCTGGCCCGTGACACCCCAAATCAAACAACTCAGCCTCAGAAAGAAAATCATTGAATTTGTTTATTGCAGAGACAATAGGTGGTCTACCACCTTTTCTTTCACCAAGAGAGGAAAGATAGTCTAAATCACCCCCCAAAATCCAAAAAGAGTTTACTGCTTGTCCAATATGAGTCAACTCATTCCATAAGGTGGCTTGGTTGTTGGCAAGGCTACTGGCATAAATGAAGGTGTCATAACCAACTTGAGCTCCAATATAGAATTGGATGTGAATAAACTGAGAAGGATTTACCAAAACATACCATTGTAATTCAGCTCTAGAAAATAGCTAAATTTTGTTATTTGAGTTAGATAAATGATCAAAATGAGGGAACTTCTTCTGAATTTTTTGAGAATTTTTAGTAACTAAAAGTTCAAGAATGGCAAAACACCAAACTTTATATACTCTCACAAGATTTTTTAATCTCTTGATGGAAAAGGGGTGAGCAATACCCCTAATGTTCCAAAAAGGAAACTTAATCATTGAGAGAAGGTCCTCCCTCTCCCACTAGTCCTTGGATGGTGATCCATAGTAGTTGGGCCCTCCAAAGGCTATTTAAATTCTAACTTGCATTTTTTCTTTTTATTGCTTCTTTGAACTTGCCAATCTTCAGTTAAAACATCCGTCAAACTGTCAATTCTCTGGTCTTCAACTCTAATTGGATTAATATTGATTAAGTTGTCATCCTTCAAATTTATGTTAATACCAATGGCTTCCTCCTGCTCCACAGCACTATTATTGGGTTTAACCCCAATAGTATTTTCAACTACAACATCAGTAGCAATAGCTGCCACTACCATTCCATCTGTTTCTACTAGCCTAGAAGTATTTCTGACCCCAACAGGTTTTCTTTTAGATGGAGGGTGTAGTATATAACACCTTTCCACATTATGTTCAAACATTTTGCAATGTTAACAATATACTGGCTTTTGTTTCATTACTATTTGCTTCGAAAATCTTTCTTCAGAAGTACCAATCCACAACCTATCTTTTTTAGGCAGGGAGATGTCCCTTTCTACCAAAACTCTAGCACCAGCAGGTCTAGCCAAATTAAAAGTAGGGGCATCAATTTTCAATGGGCAACCAAGCACCCTACTGATGCTGAAAAGAACATTTTGATGGAAGTATTGAATATGTAGGTTGGGGAATTTTAACCAAATAGGAACTACAGGGGGTTCCTTTGAGGGATCAAACTCAGGTGTCAACTTCGTTAACTTCATTGGAACTCCATTGATAATTAGAGTTTGTTTGGCAAAAACCCTTGCATGGTCCTCTTCATTAAATAATGAAATTAGCAGGTGCCTTCCATTTATTAGACACAGCCTCCAAGTACCTATTAATTTCAAATCCCAAAAGAATTTCCTTACCAACACCATTTTAGGGTGGCCAAACAGGAATTTGCCAACCAGAGTAAATTTTACTGTTTCATTGAGCTCACTAATTTCCTGAAGGGTGAAAATAATTGCAAGTTCCCCATCCTTTACTCCTAAAGGATTAACAAAGGGGCAAACTCCCCTCCCAGCAGCAGCATCATGTAAACATTGAGAGAAAACCAAATGTTCAAAGGATTTAGGTACATCCAAGCCACTACAAACAACTTCAACAAAGGTAGCCTTGGTCCATTGGGCAATGGTATCCACATCAACGGGGTACACCATTAAGGACATCATAGACCAATGACAAAGGCAGGGAAAGAGAGAACCCTCAAACAGTAAAGACCAAAAGTCCAGCAAAAAGAGAGAGGCAATTTTAGAGCCTCAAAAAGTATCAATCAGAACTGAAACCAAGAAAACTAGCAAAGAAGGGAAAGACCAAGGAAAAAAGTAGTATCTAACAACAAATTTAGCAATAGAACACTAAGAAAACTTGAAAAAAACTTTCCGGGAAAAACCCAAACCACCACTACAAACCCTAGGGAGTCCTTGAAGAAAAAGAAAGCTTCACTCAGGTCCAAAACACCTCCAAGCAGCTCCATCACAGCCAAAACGCTAGNTATATATATATATATATAGATTCAGCTCTTAGAAAACGAATGGGGGCTCTACTAGGGTAAGTGATTCTAGGGTGATTCACCATCGATGATGGTGGTTTCCACTATCGCTGGTAAGATCATTTCTATTACTTCCTCTGCTATTATTCTCCTTCGAAAAACTTGAAACAAACTTCCCGGGAAAAACCCAAACCACCACTACAAACCCTAGGGAGTCCTTGAAGAAAAAGCAAGCTTCACTAAGGTCCCAAACACCTCCAAGCAGCTCCATCATAGCTAAAACGCTAGCAAACCACGTCTAGGTCCAGCGCCAGGATCCTGAAGATATATATATATATATA
>JXCR01139843.1:4270-16754 GCA_002079205.1 Phalaenopsis hybrid cultivar | reverse complement strand
ATATATATATATACATATATATATATATATATATATATATATATATATATATATATATATATATATATATATATATATATATATATATATATATATATATATATTCCACAAAAGAGCTACTCATGGCTCCTTACATGTTACCAAAACAAAGGAAGAGAAACAAAGAGAGTACATAACAAGATGTGAGGGGGGGGGGGAGGTGAAAACACCTCTACAAAGTAAATTAAAAAAGAAAGTGGTGTGGGGGGGTCATAATATATATATAAAAAGATGTATATATATAAATGAAAGAAAAAATCATATATATCTCTTATTATCTGTAAAAGCATATATATGAAACACCAAAAAGAAAGGAACAAAAGTTACAGCATTCTACCGAAAGGTAAATTAGAAAGGTCTCCCTTGAGAAGTAATTGAAGGGAAGGGGGCAGTTTTTTTGATACATTGACTCTGTCTGTCTCAGCTCCAGCTTGAGCAAGCCAACGAGCAGGACTGTTGCCTTCTCTTTGTATAAAATTGAATTTCAGATTAAGCTCCTGAGTATTACAAGAAACTCTGTTCTTCCATTTCAGAATGTGCCAGGGACAGCTTATGTTATTCAGGAGGATACTAATCATGACCTTGGAATCAGTCTCCACAATCAGATTATGAAAATTGGCCTTGGATGCAATCAAGGTGGCCCAGTAGATAGCCAAAGCCTCAGCTTCCAGAGCATCAGCAGCAAAAATAGGTGTTTGGTAATGTAGCAGACACTTACCAATAGAATTCCTGAAGACACCTCCTATGCCAGCAGAGGCGCTAAAGAAACTGCCATCAGTATTGGCTTTCAGCCAACTAGCAGGAGGTTTGACCCAATAAACAAGTGGGTGCTGAAGTAAGGGTTGATTCACTAATGAGTTGGTTTTGAAAAGGTCAGGAAAAGTTTTCCACTGTGTGAGTTTTTTCAAAAAAGCTAAACAGTTAGCAGCTACCTTAGTTGGATGTGGTAAAAGCTCTTCAAATTTGGCCTTATTTCTGGCCATCCAAGTGAGCCAAGCCACCACACAAGGTATCACCTCAAGTTTTAGCTGGAGCCATTCAGTCCAGCAGGATAAAAATTTCTGCCATGTGAGAGTGATGGTATGGACTTTCAAGTTTCTAAGTACAATAGACCAAATCTGCTGGACAAAATGGCATTGGAAGAATAAGTGATCAGTTGTTTCCTCTTGCCCTTTACATAGAAGACAACAAGAGGGACCTCTCAATCCCTTCAGTTTCAGAATGTCATCAGTAGGTAGGCATTTAGAGAAGATTCTCCAACAGCAGAAAGACATAGAGGGTGAGAGGAAATTGTTCCAAAGGGGTTTCCCCCAGAGGCAGTTCTCACCATGGTTAAGTTGGGAGTATATGTAACCAGTAGTTGCTGGGAAACCCCTTGCTTGGAAATGAGTATGTCCTTCTTAGTAGTATTCAAAGGAATGCTGTTAATCTTTTTGATGGTATGGTTATCCAACATGTTGGTTAAGGCAGTAGTGTTCCACTGGTTTTCATTCCAGTAATCTGAAACTTTGGCAGATGTTGGATGGGGAGTAGTTAGCTTGTCAGCCAGTTTCCCATCCCCCATCCAGTTGTCAAGCCAAAAGTTGATGTTCCCCTCTCCAAGGTCCCATATAAAGTAATCTTCAGCTTTATCTTTATGTTTAATCATGTGAGACCAGATCCTGGAGTCTCCCAATTTGGATGTAGCAAGGGTGGGATGAGAGCCTCTACAATACTTGCCTTTAAGAAAGATAGCCCAAAGTGACTCTTGAGCTCTAAAGTGTATCCACAACTTGCAGAAATTGATCAGATGAAGGTGGTTGAAACTTCTGAAACCTAAACCTCCATTCTGAGTAGGTTTATAGATAGAATTTCAGTTTGTCCAGTGCTTCTGTGTTCTTTGTCCTGACCAATGAAATCTGTTGAAGGTTGTTTCAAGAAGTTGCTGAGTGCTCTTTTTCATAGAAACCATTTATAGAAGGTAGGAGGGGAAGGCAGACAGTACATGCTTAAGGAGAGTAATCCTTCCACCATTTGATAGGAAGGAATTAGTCCAATGAGTGAGCTTAGCTTGAATTTTTGTCACAACATCATCAAATTGGATCTGTCTAGTCCTTCCTTTTAGTAGAAAGACCCCAGATATTTCAGATGGGTGTGGGGGGTTTGAAAACCAGTAAAATCAGAGATCCGGTGTTTGAAAGGTTGTTTAACCCCTTTGCTGTAGTAAATACAGCACTTTTGTTTGTTCAGCTGTAGCCCAGAATAAGACAGAAATTCATTGAGAAGGGTTTGGATTTGTTTTGTAGCAGGTTTAGTGGCTTTAGAAAAAAGAATAATATCATCTGCATAGGAAAGATGGCTAATGGCAATGTTGGAACTGTGCTTAAACAGTTTATGAGGAGATATGTTTGGAATTTGATTGAGAATAAGAGAAAGATAGTCAAAGACAAGAATGAAAATAGTGGGGGAAAGAGGGTCACCTTGTTTGATTCCCCTTGAGGCAGTAAAGAAACCATGAGTCTTTCCATTGATGAGAATAGAATGAGCATTATTATTCAGCCATCTTCTGATTAAGCATATAAAATCCATATTGAAGCCTCTAGCCTGCAGAACCTCCTCAATGAAATCCCACTGCATGGTGTCATATGCCTTGCTAATGTCCAATTTGTAAATCAGATTTCCTCCTCTGCATCTCTTATCTAGGTCTAGGAAAAGTTCCTGAGCTAAGAGGACATTGTCCACAATGCTTTACCTTTGATGAAGGCAGTTTGGTTACTGCTGATGATTCTGTTGAGGTGAGGTTGAATTCTGGCCACCAAAATCTTGCTGATGATTTTAGAGATCACACTAGTGAGACTTATGGGTCTGTACTGGTCCCATTTGTGACACACATTCTCCTTAGGGATAAGGACAATGGTGGAAGAGGTGAAAAATTTGGTAGGTTCAACACCAATGAAAAAAGCCTGTACAGCATCCACTATATCATGTTTAATGACATCCCAAGCAGATTTGTAAAATTCAGCAGAAAATCCATCTGGACCTGCTGCTTTATTACTATCAATAGAATTTAGAGCAAACTTATTCTCTTCTTCAGAAGGGATGTCAGCAAGCTTGAGAGTAGAAGTGTAATTTCTGTAGTGGTCGAACAAACTGCCTTTAACTTCAGTCCTAGCTACCTCACTTCTACTAAAGTTCCTTTTGAAATGCTCAACAGCACTATCAGCAATATCTTGTGGAGTTTTCAGCCAAGCTCCCTTGAAATCTTTGATCTTATGAATCTCATTGCATTTCCTTATTTGGTTAATAATAGCATGATAATAATTGGAATTTCTGTCCCCCAAGCAGAAATGATTTTGAGCAGCTTTCTGGTGGAGGAGATGTTCCTGCAAATGGATAGCATTCAGTAGTCTTTCATTGGCATTATAAAGATCATTTTCCAAATTAGGATCAAGGCTGATTTTGGATTCCAATTCCTTTACAGTGGCTTCATCTTCCACCACTCTTGTGTTTAAATTTCCAAAGGTCTACCAATTTCAGGCTTTGAGCTTAGTAGCAAGCCTTTTGTGCAGAATTCATAACTTCACCCAAGGATTACTGTTATGATAGCTGTTCCATACAATACTAACTTGATTCATAAAGTCTGGATGGGAAGACCAGACATTTAAATATCTGAACTTACTTTTGGAAGGGCTTAAAGAGCTGCTGATAGAGATCAAAAGAGGTCTGTGATCTGAACCAGACATTGAGAGGTGAGAGACAGATGTATGGAAGAATTCATTAAGCCAGTGATCATTTACAAGGGCTCTATATTTTCTTTCCCAAACCTTACCTCTTCTCCAAGTGAATCTGTGGCCAGGGAAACCCAAATCAAATAATCTAGCCATATGCATGTTGTCTAAAAAGAAGTTCATTTTATTAGTATCAGGAGGTCTGCCTCCAATCTTTTCATCAGAGGAAGTAATGCAGTTGAAATCACCACAAATCAGCCAATTAGAGGAGGTGTTAGTGCTCAGTTTAAGGAGCTCCTTCCAAAGCTCCACTCTCCTAGCAGAGGAGCTAGTGGCATAGACAAAAGTAGCATGGGCAAAATGGCCAGCCATAAAAAGGGATACATGTAAAAACTGACAATAGTCTAAGAGAACTTTCCAAGAGATTTCATTCCTGCAAAGTAACCATATCTTATTGTTACAATTAGCAGCACATTGGAAGCCATGAAAGTTTTTAATAATTCTATCCTTATATTTAGACACCATTGGTTCCTGAAGAGCAATACACCAAAGCTTGTATGCGTTATTCAGATGCAATACTCTGCTAAGGGACCTAGGGTGTGCCAATCGCCTAACATTCCAGCAAAGAAGATTAATCATTAATCATCTTTCCTCTCCTCCTTGTTCTAGGAAGAGATTCCAAACTTTGGGACATAATTTCTCAAGAGGTAGTGTAACATTCTGCAGCTCTAGCATCAGCTTCTTTTTCTTTTTGGACTGGTGAATCTGCCATTCTTCCTCTAGATCAACTTTCAGATTTTGAATCACATTATCTTCCACAACATTAATGATATTATGATGCACTGTAGGTTGGTCTATATGCCCCTTGAAACAAAGTGTCAAAATTAAATCTTGGGGCAAGACATCTTTTCCCAGTTCAGAACACACTATTGAAACTTCAGCTGAAGGAGGAGGAGCCATAAAAGGGATAAGGGGAGGAGGCAAGGAAATCAAGTTAGGGGAAGGTTCAGAAGGGCCTTCAACAGGAAGAACAGTCCCACTAATGGGAGAAAAGGTTTCATCAAGCGGGTTTTTAGGAAGGGAAGGGGAAGGAAAGGAGGGCGAGGGCAAACTAGAAGTTCCTACAACCTGGTCATAAGTGAGAGCTTCCATCAAGGGTGGGCAGTGTGTAGTAGGGATAATAGCAGTAGGTAGAGATTCAGAATCTGGATATAGGGGCAAGCTTTTGGTGGGAGGAGGTGGGTCTAGCTGTGGTGAGGCAAGAGGTTGTTTCGGCGAGGTTGTAAATTTTTTCTTTGGTTGTAATCTGAAGCATCTGTTGTCAGTGTGTCCAAACATCTTACAATTATGGCAATAATATGGTCTTTGCTCCATAACAATTTTCTGCCAATATCCATTGTTAGCTGTACCCAACCAAATTTCATCAATTTTTGGTTGGGTGATGTCCCTTTCCACTAGGATTCTGACCACAGAAGGTCTTGATAGGTTAAAGGTGGGAGCATCCAGCTTCATGGGTCTTCCAAGGGCAGTGCCAATGGTAAATAGCACTTGGTGGTTGAAAAAATGGAGCTTTAAGCCAGGCAGCTTAAACCAAATAGGGACTATAGGTGTTTCCTTTGAGGGATCAAAATCTATAGTCCATTTCAACAATTTCATAGAGATGCCATCCAAAAAGAGGACTTGCTTAGCAAAAAGCCTTGCATAATCCTCTTCTTTAGCTAATTGAATCATTATATGCCTACCATCCATGAGTCCAACTTTCCAAGCACCAATCAGCTTTAACTCATCAAAATACTTCCTTATATCATCCATTTTAGGATGGCGGAATTGAAATTTTCCAACCAGGGTGAATTTTCTAGCCTCAGCCAAAGAGGTGATTTCGTGGTCAGAGAACACTGCACCCACCTTGCCTCCTTTTCTACTTAAAGCTTTCACATAGAGGCAATCTCCTTTGCCAAGAGTAGCATCATGATAAACTTGGGGGAAGACAAGGTTCTCAGCATTTTGCAAAGTTTCAAAACCTTTCCCCACCACATCAGCAAAAGTGGCTTTAGACCATTGGATATTAGTCTCTAAATCAATGGGAATGGGGGAGGCCATTAAGACCAGCCATAGCAAAACTCAGAATGGGTAAACAGAGAAAAGAACCAATGGAACAGTAGCCGAAAAACTCCAAAGAGAACAACAGCAGAAACAGAAATTTCAAACCAGTGAAACACCTCCAAGAAGATGTAGCAGGGTGACGGGACACAACAAACGCAGTCAGCGAGGATTAGTTGGAAGCCATGCAGCACCATTGCAGAAACCCTAGCAGAGCTAGGGAAATAATATATATATATATATATTAATATTAAAAGCAAAAGAGCAACATGGCTCCTTACATGTTAAATATCAAAAGGGAAAATACAAGGGTAGGAGAGTTAAGTACCCTCCCCAAAAACATAAAATGAGAGTAAAAAGGGGAACACAACCTTCCCCAAAAAATCTACTTCCCATAGAAGTTACAAAAATTTGATGTAGGGGAGTGCCAAATTATCTCCATTCAGCAAGAACTTTAATTTAGGTCTAATTGATAGTCCAACAAAAGTTTGTTAAGTGTTTCTACCCTGGGAGGCAAGCCAATGAGCTGGGCAGTTACCTTCTCTATGAATATGTTTAATATTAATCATGTATCTGGGTATAAGGGCAGCTAAAAGATTGTTCCATCTGGTTATATTCCAAGGGGGGGTTTCATCATGAAGGAGGATTTGAATGCAATTGGTAGAATCTATTTCAATGATCAAAGGACCCATATTGCAGTAAGAAGCAATTCTGATGGCCCAATAGATAGCTATGAATTCAGCCTCCAGAGCATCCTTTGCCACAGCAGGAGTAGTGAAATAAAGGATGGGAGAACCATGAGAGTTCCTGAAGATTCCCCCAATATCAGTACAACCCTTTGAGAAGCTTCCATCAGTGTTGACTTTCAACCAACCAGTGGAGGGGGGGACTCAAAAAAATTAGTTTGAAAGATTGAAGAAGGGGAGTGTTGTTTCCTAGAGTCCAATGCTTTATAATATTAAGGAAGTGATGAAACTTGATCAATTTTTGAGTGTAAGAGATACAATTCATAGTTACAGATGTGGGCCCTGACACTTCTCATCAAATTTGCTTTGGTTTATGTACATCCATATGAACCATGCCACAATACATGGTATCACCCAAAGGTTGTTGTTATGTCAATCTTTCTAGCTAGAAGAGAATTTAATTCAGCTTACATTCTGACTATTAATATTGGGGAGCTTGATTAAGCTAGACCAAATTTCTTGAGAGAGGGCACATGAGAAAAATAGGTGATTCAAGGTTTCTTCAGCAGCATAGCAAAGTAGGCAGATTGAAGGCCCTCTCAGCCCTTTCATCTTTAAAATATCATCTGCAGGCAGTAAGGAATGCCAGAGTCTCCAGCAGAAGAAAGACATAGAGGGAGTTAGGAATTTACCCCAAATGACTTTAACCCAAGGCATCTGGTTCCAATTAAAGAAATGATGGTAAATGTAGGCTGAGAATTTCTGGGAGTAAGCCTGTTTAGTGATTATTTTGTCTTTGGGAATGGAAGAGATAGGAGTATCCTTAACCCACCTCACATGTTCACTGGATAGAATAGTGTTCAGCAGCCTGCAGTTCCACTGATTTTCAGACAAAAAATCCCTAACAAGGCACTGAGTGTTGGGATTGAGGTTGAGGCATTCAAGTTTCTCTCCATTGCTGACCCAGTTGTCTAACCAAAAGTTGATATGCCCATCTCCTAGCTCCCAAAGGAAGAGTTCCTCAGCTTTATTTCTGATTTTCAAAAGATTTGTCCATAGATTGGAATCCCCTATCCTCCTGGATACCAAAGAGGGACGTAAAGATTTGCAGTATTTCCCTTTTAGAAATCTGGCCCAAAGGCTATCCTTGGACCTGAATCTGATCCATAATTTTCAAAGATTTATGAAACCCAGGTGTTGGAAGTCTTTAAAGCCCAGCCCACCAGCTTGTAAAGGTTTGCATAATTTCTGCCAAGGGAGCCAGTGAAATTGCTTCCTTTGACCAGACCAGAGAAATTTGTTGAAAATCCTTCCAATGGAATTTTGAGTACCCTTTTGCATGGAGAACATTTGAAGGACATAAGAAGGCATTGCAGTGAGAATACTCCTCAAAATAGTGATCCTTCCACCATTATAGAGGAAGGAGTTAGTCCAATGATCAAGTTGTGCATTGATCTATATATATATATATATATATATATATGAAGTGGAGTAAAAGGAACATATTAGTGTAATCAAAACTAAATATTCCCAAAAACATAACAATAATATTCGTAGCAATCACAATGTCCAATATAATAAAAGTAACTAAATAACATCAATTAGAAGAGGAAAATAATTACAAACATTGAAATCACTAATTCTCAACCTCCTACTCATCATCATCATCCTACTCCATGGCCTTTAATATCTTGTAATGAGGATAAGTATGAAACTTTACACTCTGATTACCTCTTAAGAATTTCACAAGTGAAGTATGTAAGCTTTCTTCATAGTTGTTCCAAAAGCTCCCAATGTTCTTCAATCTCTTAAACCTGACATTGTACAAATAATATATCACTTTGTTTTATATACAACTGCTCCATCACAGTGGCCAAACTGAAAGGTAACTGAGTAAAATTACCAGATGTAGAATGCCTCAAGGTTCAAGTAGAGGAAATATCAAAAACTCTACACCAACAACTTCTATATAAGTCCACATTCGCCATTTTTATAGGCTTTAGTGGCTGAAGTAACTCTTCTCATGTGTCATATTTAACCCCAAACTTTTTACAAATTGTAATGATAAAACAACGGTACTCAAAACCTAAGAATGTACTTGCTTTGGTAGATGTATAAATAGCTTTGTATATGGGACAGCCAACATCAACGAGTTTCATCTTCTAAATAAAATAGTTCAAAATGGCTCTCCGCAAAGTAACTTTCCTAAAATGATCTATAGAAAGTATTCAAGCTGAAATAAAATAATGACAAGCTTTAGATTAGGAATTAAGCATAGAAGAGAGAAAATTTACCTTATGCTCATTCTTAATTTTCCATGTTCCACGCCCATCTGTAAGAAATGCAATGATATCTTCAAGCACTAACTCAAAAGGCTCAAACTAAAAATAGAAGCAATGCAAGTAGGAGGCAATTCATATAAAATACTAATCCAGTCGAGGGTGAACTCAACTCCCCTTTTTTGGGAAAACACTTCCTCCTTCTGTGCTTTAAGAAAATTTGGATAAAACTCCTGCACCACAGAAATAACTGATCTAGTAGTGAAGTAGCAAAAAACTTTCCAACATCAAGCAGCAATCAAATTTTTTTAAGCACCGCCAAGACTAGAATGCTTTCACTCCATAATAAATTGTCTTGACAATATAAATTCATTATATCGATTTTGCGGTTTTAGACTTACAAATTTTGTATTGTCAAAAATTTCTTTCCCTTTCCTTTCTTTTTTCAGAAGCCATCTAAAAAAACTAGTAATAATTAAAATAAGTTAAAATATAAGTTCTAAAGGCTCCTAAAAGTAATTCTTAAGATAACAAACTCTTCTACCATGGATTTTCACTATTTTTCTCATATTTTTCAAAATTTATGGTATTTTCCAAATGTAGAAGCAATCCATGGTGGGACATCAAAATTCTTAAGCCAAAGTGAAGATCTTACCTAGAGAAGCAGAAATCCAAAGATTATAAGGTCCAAAAGTCAAATTTTTGCAAGTAAGGAGAAACCCTAGAAGGTCTATCGTGCGAATGGGAGGAAGAAGATGAAGCTTCAAGGATAAAATTAGTGCCAACCTGTCTAATTCATAAATTTTAAGACTGAACCAACAGTTTAGTCAGTCTGGCGCTTTATCATTAAGTTTAGCACTTAGGAGCCATATTTGATAATTTTTTAAAATTTAAGCACAACAAACCTAAGGTCTCCAAAACATAATTATATTGATTTAACATTAATCTCATAATAATAATCTTCCTACATCTCCTAACTTCCATTTGCACAAGTTTTAACTCCCAAGATAGAATAATTCAAATGATCCAATGCATTCTAACATAATAAAATACTTCACAAATCTAGTAAAATTTCATTCACAAAAACAAAGTTTCTTTACAACGAACATGACAATCTACAAAAAAAATTCGATACAACAGACATAACGTCAACATCAGTCATTCAGGACGAAATACACCTATAGATAAAAGTTGGCACAACACCTAAAAATTATATTTTTCCCACTCCAACTCCCAACTATTAATAATTTTGAACTGTAATGTCATCATTCTATTCATTCATCTGATTTTGGTACACGAATTAGTTGTAAAATGGAATGCGAGAAAATTCTTCCATAGACTAGTCTCTAATTCAATTACTATAATGAATATTTTGTACCAGCGCCTCCAAGAAACATGCAAATTGATTAAATTGAAGTTTGAAATACCAATCCAAATGTTTGAATTTATAATAGGTATCGCACAATTTGGTATGTAGTTTCTTGATCTCCTCTTCAATTTTCTTAAATTTGTTTCTAATTCCTTCCATACTAAGTGTAATGAAATCGTTAAAGTAACTTTGTGCATTATTGTGCATGAACTTCTTTCCATTATCCCAACCATTGCTTTTACTCTCAATTAGCACAAGAAAAATGAATCTAACACCAACTTCCTTCTCTAAATGTGCTCTCTCACACCTAGATTACGATGTTTTAGGTCCCTCAAGTGGAATTATAATGGTTTTAAAGGAAAGAAGTGGGTTCAAACTTCTTAGGAGTGGATTTATCATGTTTTCTAGGCATGGCATAGAGGCAGGAGTTGACCGAGTAGTAAAAATGGAGTTTTACATGGGTGTTTTGCGGTTTTATGTGAATTGGGGTGTTTTCGAAAAACTGGTGCCTCATGCACCAACACAAAAAGTTTTAAGATTTCAATTTTCTTAAAAAATTTACTGTGTACTGTACCACATTAACCTCTAATTAACTTAATAAAACACTTATACTCAAAATTAAACAATTTTCTAACACATAATTTCACAAAAAACACAAAACTCACATTTATATAAAAAATATCAATGATTACAAACTAACAGTTTTCAAGCCAACACATCAAATATAACGTTGAAATCAAGCCAACTAACTAACGTTGAAGCATAAATATCAAACATTCAACAAAAAACACATATACGGTTCCACAAAAAAATTAAGTCAAATCCAATACAAACACATAACATATAAAAGCAATTATAACTACCAATTTCGTACTAAAACGAGTTCAAACATCTTCTTCACTTTCAGCTCCTTGAATGTTTCCTATGGATTGGTAGTTCACGTACAAGTTGTAAAACGTTCAACGAGGAAATTTGTTCGTCGAATATTTTTCAACCCAAGCATTTCCAATTAAATGCATAAGATTATGTACCACTTTTTCAAACTTCTTAATCCTTTCCAAAAGTGCATTTGAACTAACTTAAGGCTAAATATTTGATGAATTTTGAGATGCTTGATCTATCAGTAAATTCATATCGTTCTCCTTCTCAATTATTATACAGTTGTAATAAACTTCTGGGTCCATAGGCTTCCATGGGAGAAGCACTTTTTCCCATATTTCATAAGACACTTGTGACTAGCTGAACAACAGGAATATGGTAAATGGATGTCCAAGTCAAGAAGTCACTCCATTGATGATTAAACCTAAAACAGACTTTCCTATCAAAGCACCAACATCAATAGGTCTTTTGGTTTGAATACAATAATTCAAAATCACACTTTCCTTCATCATTTTATTGATTTTCAAAGTAGGAAGTAGTTTTGATGAAATAAATAAATGCCACGCCTTTGACGTAAGATTGTATAATGATGAAGAAAAGCTTACATGTTGTTTATCTCTAGTTTCCCAATTTGCATCTTCATTGGTAAGGTATCGATAGAGTTCATCCATGTTGTCTCTCATAGGGACAAAATTTGCATAGCTACAAATATGAACACTTTCAATCATAAACGTGTCGTTTACTATTGAAGGAGTAAAATGCACCCAACTGCCTTGAATATAGATGACTCCTTGGTTAATTCCATGAAGGCTAGCATAAAAATTTTTCACCATAGGAACTACTACAGCGGCAGTGTTATAGCAAAGTAGTTACAAGTGTCTCTAAGCAATAATCTCATCCACTCGAGTATTCGATGTGTTGTATCCTTGATTAACAAAGCATCACTCTATGATTGGTATCTTCTTCACAAGAACTCAATCATATAATTTCTACACAACGAAATTGAAGAACATCCTCCTGTTGAAAATTCCATATCTTGTAGTTTCTTTAGAGTGGGAAGCAATATGATTTGAAAAATGGTAGCTTTCCCTTCTTTTTTCCCTCTTAAATATATTTAGAATTTAGTTTTTCAAAGTTACACAGATGAAATCCAATGAAATATCATCAAGAACCATCTTTTGAATCATCCAACATCATTTCCATCTCTGCGGCGGTTCTGGCACCAGCGGTTTGGAAAATGGCGCATCAAGCACAAATTTGGCGCCAGTTCAGATTTCTGCACCGTTTCATTTTAAATCCATGTAACCCTTAATTTTTTCCATATAAATTAGTAAATAAGATGTTTTAATGTATTTTCTCAATATGTAAGTCTCTCAAATACATGTAATTTATAAAGAATGAAATATATATATATATATATATATA
>JXCR01139842.1:111429-121577 GCA_002079205.1 Phalaenopsis hybrid cultivar | reverse complement strand
TATATATATATATATATATATATATATATATATATATGGTTGGAAGCTATTATACGAGCCTCCAACCATCCTCATATGCCTAACTATTGGAGGATCATCCTCACTAACAACAAACTGGCCAGAGGGGGATTCGAACCCGTGAACTGAAGAGAATTACGACCTTCAAAGAGACTGCTCTACCAATAGGCTATGATTGATGAAGCGCGCTCACACACACACACAGTGTGTGTGCATGTTTGAAAAATGCCAACAGTTGCAGAGACCGACCGACCACCCCATTTGGTCAGCCTCCCCAGCGGACTGGTTCGCCACATTGCGGGATGAATCTATCAATGAAAAGGTTCCAAACATAAAAAATTTGTCAGACATACGAAAATGTACCAATGAAGACAATAATAACTGATAACTCCAAAAGGCAATAATAATTTGTAACCCCTAAGGGCGTAATAAATTGTAACTCCGAGGGACATAATAACTTGTAAGTCTTAGGGGCAATTTTTTAATTTTCTTGATACCGCTATGATATATAAATAGGATGATCTTTTTCATGTAAATGATAGGAGGTCATTTGGGTTTTTCAGCCATTAGGCATCACTGTTACCGTCTCTTGTAACAACTTCATTCAATATATAAAATGGGTGAGAGAGGTTGGGAACACCCCTGCTTCGTCTCGTTGTGGGCAATTACTATGTCACTCTTTTATTTCTCTCTTGCTCTTTTCCTCTCCCTCGGTCCCTACGTTTTATGTCTTGGGCATGATCTACAAGAGAAATTTGGATTCAACATTGATGTGCTGAGTGTGAATCATGTCGTCAACAAGAAGACAAACAACACCGAGGAGAAACTATTCAGAGAGGAACTCCAAGTAAAGAGCAAGGGGAACTTGCACAATAGTGGATTCACTCCATTTATTCCTCATCGGCGGAAATCTCTAAGAAACTACCTCTATCCGCATAAATTTGTAGAAATCTCTTCAACTTTTCCCCATAAATTCAATAGAGACCAAGCCTGTGATTTTTCTCCGAGGACATGAAGGTTGCCAAAGCGATAACAATCCTCCTAAAACCCGACAACAACTTCTCCTGGCTAGACTCACCACCTCCATCAGACATTACGAGTACATGCTTTCTTACATGAGAAGGCTCGTCCAACTTGTCACTCCCGATAAACCTGCCACCTCCGACAAGCGCATATGTTTCACCACCACTTGCTCCTCCCATGTCAAGCGTTGACAAGATGCTTACAATTACGTTGCCCAAGCAGTTGTTGACTCAAACGATGTCGATCAATAGCTGATGGAAGCCGTAATTGATTACTTCTCGCTAATCGCTTTTGAGATCCATGCAACATGCATGATTTTTTTCATGATCATTGATTTGTATCTTTTGCTTTGTACTAATGGGTTGCCGTCCTCGGCGGATGATACGCTTTGTTACAATATTTTGATAGGAATTTTCTATTGTCTATGGCGGATGTGAAGACGGGGATGGAAATGCAGGTCTATACAATTGTCTGCTGTTTAATCCTATGTGTCTGTCGTGGAGGATGGAAAAGACTTGACAATGTCATATTTAAATTTTCTTAGCTTGCAATACAACATTGTAGTGTTTTATAGTAGAACACATGGACAGTCATTTGAAGGAAATAAGATTGCAAAAGAGCAAGCCACCCCTTTGCATGCTTTCGATCGATCATCTGTGACTGACTATATGTGTCTCGCCGACCATCTTAAAATCAGGAAAGCCATGTATATAGCACTCTATTCTTATATATTTACTACTCAATTTGGTTGTGCTTCCAGCAAGCCACCCACAGGTTAACCGATACTCCGACCACCTCTGGCCGACCACCTACTTCATACTAATCACCTACCTCTGACCGGATGTACCCTTCCAACCAATAGAGAATTCATACATACCACTTTATTCTTATATATTTACCACTTAATTCATTTGTTCTTCCAGGTAGCCAACCTCCGGTTGAATGATGTTCCCGATGCCTCAGACCGACCACATACTTGTCGATCACCTATCTTTGGTCGACTGTATGCCTCTGACCAAACTCCTTCAAATCAAGAAAGATTTACATATGTACTACTCCGTTATTATATATTCACTAATCAATTCGTTTATGCTTCCAACAAGCAACCCTCCGGCCAACTGATGCTCTGGCTACCTCCGGCCTACCACATGCTTCTGGCCGATCACCTGCCTCCAGTTGGTTGTATGCCTTTGGTGGACCATCTTAAACACAGGGAATATTTACGTGTGTGCCACTTTATTCTTATATATTCACTACTCATTTTATTTGTGTTTCAAGCTAGCCACCCTTCGACCTATCGATGCTCCAGCCAACCACTTGCTTCTGGACGTTCACCTGCCTTCGACCAACTGAATGCCTCTGGCTGGCCATCTTAAGATCAAGGAAGATTTACATGTTTACCACTCTATTCTNACACACACACACACACACACACACACACACACACACACACACACACACACACACACACACACACATAAATACCTCTCAATTCGTTTTCCAGCAAACCGCCCTCGGACCGACCACTCATCTAGTCACCCTTGACCAAGCATCTGCTTTTGACTAATCACATGCCTTCAACAGGTTGTATGCCTGCAAATAGTCATTATAAATCAAGACAACTGGAATACGTGAAATATCCAAGAGACAGGAAATTCTAGGTGATCGAAATAGCCAACAGTGATATTTTATCTTTTTTTTTAATTCTCAATATATAAATTCTTCTAATTATGTTTTCCTAGATCCGATAGAGACTCGAGGAATTTGAAAAGTTCAGGTGTTTGCATCTAAGCCGTCGCTCGGGAAATTCAAATTGACCGAGTAAATCTAAGACTCTTCTCCTAGGAGAGCAAATGAAATACTCCCCTCCGGAGCGAGTAGAATTAATGACTCCCCTCAGGGGTGAGCAAATGAAAGACTCCCCTCCAAGAAGAGAAAATGAAAGACCCCTCTGGAGCAAGCAAATCAACTAATGCTAGCTTTCATCACTGGGCAACTGTCATAAGCAAATAAGCCCAATAGAGGTAAAATTCTAAAACGAAGGTGAAAAACAAGGAAACTCTTACTCTACTTACATATTCACGAAGGTTATAAAACATTTTTATTTGTTTTTATTAAAAACAAAAAAAAACAAAATAACACCATTAACTGAGTGATAGATTAAGCCAATACGACCGACCAAATGTCACCTAAACCAGATGAAGGTCAGGCAACCAACCAACAATGCAAAAAAAAAAAATTCTACCCAAGAAAGCCTTAAAAGAGCACTTCAGAGCAGGAGAAAAGATGGTGCTAAAAGACACTGAAATCAATGGAGTATTATTATTGCATTAACATTTTTTTTACATTAAAAGTCTCTCATTTTTACGTAGCTTCACTTCCAAGAAATAAGAGACTTTGGGGCATTTATGTATGCCCGAAAAATGCTAACGGTCGTAGAGACCAGCCAACCACCTCATTTGGCTCGCTACCCCAGCCGTCTGGCTAATCACATCTCCAAATGGACCCAACAACGAAAATGTGTCAAACATACGAAAATACTACAATGAAGCTAATAATAATCGGTAACTACCAGGAACAATAGCAGTCGATAATTCCCAAGGACAACAATAACCAGTAAATGGACAACAACTAACCAGTAAATGTGATGATCTTTTTGTGATGATCTTTTTCCTGTAAAGGTGATAAGGTCATTTGGTCTTTCCAGTCATTTGAGCATTACTCTTACATTCTTTTGTAACTACTTCTTTTAATATATAAGATTAGGCTAAGAACCAGAGAAACACCGTCACTTTACCTCTCTGGGGACAATCACTGTGTCACTCTTTTTGTCTCTCTCCCTCTCGCTCTTTTACTCTCCNTATATATATATATATATATATATATATATATATATATATATAGCATAGAGCATAGATATATGCTTTGATATGTAATTGTTCCTTTTGATTTAAAAATAAATTTTAAAAAAGAAAATATTGTTATAAAATACATGAAAAAAATTATATACAAACGCATTTACATATTCACAAAGCACTATTCACAAAGCACCAACACTATTAAGATATTTACAACAAAATCAGCATAATAAATTTGAAAAAATAACACGTAACATTCATTTCACCTCCAACATTCCCATCGAAAGTCAGAAGCCAAAATCCCCCCACAACAAGTATAAGAAGAAACCCCCCCTCACATTCTCCCATCTCTCAGAATACCACCATCCTCATAATCAATGGAGTCCTGCAAAGCCACCACATTCCCCAATGACCCCAACGATACCACACCCATAATCAATCTCTACAACCCTTCCATCCTCCTCCAGCAGCTCAAAATACCCCTCGCCTTCACTTGGCCGGCCGACGACCGTATCGCAGCCGTCGGCCACCTCGAACTCCCCATCATNATATATATATATATATATATATATATATATATATATATATATATATATATATATATATATATATAGCATAGAGCATAGATATATGCTTTGATATGAATTTGTTCCTTTTGATTTAAAAATAAATTTTAAAAAAGAAAATATTGCTATAAAATACATGAAAAAAAATCATATAGAAACGCATTTACATATTCACAAAGCACCGACACTATTAAGATATTTAGAAAACAATCAGCATAATAAATTTGAAAAAATAACGCGTATCGTACATTTCACCTACAACATTCCCATCGAAAGTCAGCAGCCAAAATCCCCCCACAACAACTATAAGAAGAAACCCCCCCTCACATTCTCCCATCTCTCAGAATACCACCATCCCCATAATCAATGGAGTCCTGCAACGCCACCACATTCCCCAATGACCCCAACGATACCACACCCATAATCAACCTCTACAACCCTTCCATCCTCCTCAAGCAGCTCAAAATACCCCTCGCCTTCACTTGGCCGGCCGACGACCGTATCGCAGCTGTCGGCCACCTCGAACTCCCCATCATTGATCTTTCCCGGTTCTTTGGCGGCGACGAAGCCGCAGCAAGGCAGGCGGTGGAGCTCGTCGGAGCGGCGTGCCGGAACTACGGGTGCTTTCAGGTGATAAAGCATGGAGTTGATGCTGAGGTCTATGGGGCGGCCATGAGATGCATAAATGGACTGTTTGATTTGCCGTTTGAGAGGAAGGGGGAAGTGGAAGGGTATGCTGTGGGTCATTCGGAACGTTTTTCCATGAAGTTGCCATGGAAGGAGACCTTTACGTTTGTTCATGGTTTTAAGGGGGAGGAGCCTGGTGCGGTGGAGGGATACTTTCAGTCGGCGGTGGGAACTGATTTCAAGCAAACAGGGTATGATACTATGATATGTGTCGTTTTTAAGGATTAATGCATGAACCCAAAATGGGAAATTTAAATTTGATTTTTGATCCAATTTAATTTCGANGAGGAGCCTGGTGCGGTGGAGGGATACTTTCAGTCGGCGGTGGGAACTGATTTCAAGCAAACAGGGTATGATGCTATGATATGTGTCGTTTTTAAGGATTAATGCATGAACCCAAAATGGGAAATTTAGATTTGATTTTTTATCCAATTTAATTTCGATTANTATATATATATATATATATATATATATATATATATATATATACCGCATATTCAGATCAGTTGATCGGGCTTCTACTTGTCAGTTGTAAGTCCTCTCTGGTTAGTGGTTCGATTTACCTCGAGTGTAGGGTGTGGTACTCAAATTCTTTGACGGAGAAGGGATTCCACTTTTTTTAAATTTAGAAGTCAAAATGACGGGTATGAATAAATTGTTGTTATCGTCAAACTAATGCAGACTATCATGATGATGAAATTTACTTTTGTTGTGTTAATGATCAATATGATTCATTAAAAAATGTCGTTCGAAAAATTATAAATTAGCTGAAAAAATATATATTTCTGTTGGGGGATTGAGTAAAACCTTTTGGTTTTCAAAAAATTCTGAGCAGTGAGAATTTATTTAACGTGAATTTTTTGTAAAGCTATCNTATATATATATATATATATATATATATATATATATATTAAAGAAATGGTTGGATGCTATTATACGAGCCCTTATCATCTCTCATGCGTCTAAGAATTCAAACATCACACCCTACACTCGGGGGAATCAAACATTAGACCAGACAAGAGGGGGCTTACAACTGACAAATAGATGTCCGACCAATTGATCTGTGTACGCAGCGAAAGATTGCTTGAGGTTTTCTCATACATTTTGATATTTAATGAGAATTTTCAAAATGGATGAAAGGTGGTGGTTCATTGGTAAATAAAAAGTTTCGCAAGAATTTTAAATTAATATAACCCTATTTATTATCAATTTCCTTATCCAAGAAAAAAAATCGTTTTTTTAACAAAGGAATGATGGGCGGCATTCAGGAAGATCTACCAGCGCTACTGCGAAGAAATGGAGGAGCTTTCACTGGCGATAGCAGAGCTAATTGGGATGAGTCTCGCCGGCGACCGCGGGTGGTATCGCGACTTCTTTCAGGACGGGAGCGCGCTCGCACGCTGCAATTACTACCCAACATGCAAGCAGGCGGAGCTCACGCTGGGGACGGGCCCGCACGCCGATCCCAACGCTTTCACTATCTTGCAGCAGGATGAAGTCTACGGCCTCGAAGTCTTCACCGGCGGGCGGTGGTGCTCCGTTCGTCCCATCGCCGGCGCTCTCACCATCATCATTGGAGACACCTTTGAGGTATTTTGTGTGCTATACCCGGCCCACCTAAACAAAATATTAAAGCTAAACTGGAGGGATTATTGGAGTGTAACCGTGGATATTTTTAGGAGGTTTATTGGGGGCATTAACTCCAATAACGTCCTAATAACCCTTAAATAACCCCCAAATAATCTCACGATTTCACTCCAATAAACGCTCGTTAACCTTTGCAGTTACACTTCAATATCTCTTTGCGTAACCCCTCACAATAACCTCATAATAATTCCCTAATAATCCCCTAATAATCTCCGAGGTTTTACTTCAATAACCCCCAATAACCTTTATGAGATGTTATATTATTGAAGTCTGTACGAAATTTTATGTACATGTTTCATATATAATAATTTCTCCTAAAATTTATAGAAGAATCAAAATAATATCCAGATTATTCTCCCAATAGGAATCGATTAAACTTAATTTTAAAGAATTATTTTGATATTTTCATAAACTCTTATAATTAAAATGATAATGGAGAACTATTTTGATAGTTTTACTCTATACTTTTGTTTCCAGCCGAGTTTTACTCGATCGTCTGCACTTCCATTCAATTAAAAAACCAAAAAAAAATGAATTTTGAAATCAAAATGAAATCACAGCCCCATTAATAAATTTGGATTGGAGCTGCAGGCGCTGAGTAACGGAGAGTACAGGAGCTGCGTCCATCGGGCGGTGGTGAATCCATTCAAAGAGAGGAGATCAATCGCCTATTTCGTCAGCCCGAGGAATGAGAAGGTCATCCGCCCACCGCCGGAGCTAATTTCCGGCGACGGCGATAGGAAATACCCAGATTTCACCTGGTTGCAGCTGCTGGAGTTCACTCAGAGTAGCCACCGCGCGGACGACAAAACGCTCCGCTGTTTCATTGATTATCTCCGCGCCTCGCCGGCGGCCAACTGATCATCGACGGGAAGTCATTTAATAAGTATCGCTGATGATAATAATGTGCGCGCACAACTGCGTATGCTTCTTGGCTGGTCGAGAGTATCGGAATGTACGAGGGTGTGTATTCGTGGTCTGTATTATGACGCCTGCATAAAGTTGGATTTTATACTCTAAATTTAAAAAATAAGATGGGAAAACCGCGTTCAGGAATAGCGGGGACAATTATTACTATTTCTGTAAAATTCAAATAAAATTAAGTGTATTTTACCGGACAATTATTACTATTTCTGTCAAAATGGCTCGTTGTTTGTGAACATCTCGTGTTCGGCTCGTTAACAAGTTTATGTTCGGCTTGTTCGCTAAGTTTTCGTTGGTGTTCGGCTCATTTTGACTCGAAATACTATTAATTATATATATATGTTTAGTAGTCTTTTTAAAAAAATTAAATTGACTACAAGACTACAAAGATTTGTAATCAATTAAAAGGTTAATTAAGAAAATAGAATAAAAATTATTAAATTAGATTCAAATGATGTTTTAAATCTTGTCTCAATCTTTAATATCTTATGGCTACGTGATTAGGATTGTCAAAACGAGTATTTGTTCGTGAAAGGCTCATTTTCGGCTCGCTAAACAAACGATCCGAACACGAACACACTTTTGGAGCTCGAAATATAAACGAGTCAAACACGAGCTGAGCCCGGGCTCCCTCTTGTTCAGCTCGTTTACACCCCTAGTCTTGATACAGTTTTGTGTCACAACTTCAATTAGGACCTCCCATGAAGGCCCTCAATTTAATATATGGGCAGGCTTACCTATACACGTGGCAGACCCTAATTGAGATCCTGATGCAAAACTGAATCATGACTCCTGATACAATAATTTTTTATATTTTACATGGGAATTATTGTAAGAAAAATTTTACAAAAATATCCCAACTTTTTTTATTTACATGCATAACCCGTAAACGTTCATATTTACGTATTTAATACTCAAATTATTAATACTACATTAAAAATATCACTATTATTATTTATAGAGTATTTATATCAAATAACATTTGATAATAATAGGCTCAGTCTGTATCAGTGTAAGAAATAAGCATATTGAATTGGGCTAAAACATTAATTTTTGAATCATGTGAGCCGAGCCTACTAAAAATATTTGAACTCACTGGCCTATTTACATTCCTTAATATAATATGTAAAAAAAATTTAATATTTTTTAAAAATTTAGACAATATATTCTCTTACACAACCTACAATAAGGACAAACAAAAATAAGGAATAAACACTGCAATAAAACATAAATACAACCATAAATTACAAATATAACAACTTTTGCTAAATTGCAAATATCCATCCAATATCCATTCATGTTTAAAGCCCCAATTAGTTGCAAGTCATGGAAAAGTGAAAACAAATTGGCGAATCATGGGCTTGTATTCGCCTCAATTCAATTAAGGGTCTGTTTGGAGCAGCTGTTGAATATTTATAATCTGCTGATAAGCAAATTATTCTGATAATCTGCAGATTATCANATATATATATATATGTTTGTTGAGTAGTCTTTTAAAAAAATTAAATTGACTACAAGGCTACAAAGATTTGTAATCAATTAAAATTATTAATTAAGAAAATAGAATAAGAATTATTAAATTAGATTCAAATGATGTTCTAAATCTTGTCTCAATCCTTAATATCTTATGACTACGTGATTAGGGTTGTCAAAACGACTATTTGTTCGTGAACGGCTCGTTTTCGGCTTGCTAAACAAACGATCCGAACACGAACACACTTTTTGAGCTCGAAATATAAACAAGCCAAACACGAGCTGAGCCCAAGCTCGCTCTTGTTCAGCCCGTTTACACCCCTAGTCTTGATACAGCTTTGTACCAAAACTTCAATTAGGACCTCCCATGAAGGCCCTCAATTTAATATATGGGTGGGCTTACCTATACACGTGGCAGACCTTAATTGAGATCCTGATGCAAAACTGAATCGTGACTCCTGATACAATCATTTTTTGTATTTTACATGGGAATTATTGTAAGGAAAAGTTTACAAAAATATCCCAACTTTTTCTATTTACATGTATAACCCCTAAACATTCATATTTACGTATTTAATACTCAAACTATTAATACTACATTAAAAATATCACTATTATCATTTATAGAGTATTTATATCAAATAACATTTAATAATAACAGGCTCAGTACGTATCAGTGTAAGAAATAAGCATATTGAATTGGACTAAAACATTAATTTTTGAATTATGTGAGCCGAGCCTACTAAAAATATTTGAACTCACTGGCCTATTTACATTCCTTGATATAAGATGTAAAAAAAATTTAAGATTTTTAAAAAATTTAGACAGTATATATTCTTACACAACCTACAATAAGGAATAAACACTGCAATAAAACATAAATACAACGACAAATTTAGGGGTGTAAACGAGCCGAACACGAGCGAGCCATGCTCAGCTCGTGTTCGGCTCG
>JXCR01139842.1:66507-110889 GCA_002079205.1 Phalaenopsis hybrid cultivar | reverse complement strand
ATATATATATAAACTTGATGAGTAGTATTTCGAGCCAAAACGAGCCGAACACGAACGAACACATCTTAGTTCGTGTTCGGCTCGTTAACTTATTGAACGAAATTAACGAGCCGAACACGAGCTTCTTAACGAGCCGAACACGAGTTGTTCGCGAACAACGAGCCATTTTGACAGCCTTAGATAAATTACAAATATAACAACTTTTGCTAAATTGCAAATATCCATCTAATATCCATTCACTAAAGCCCCAATTAGTTGCTTAAAGTGAAAACAAATTGGTGAATCGTAGGCTCCTGTTTGCCTCAATTCAATTAAGATGCAGATACATTCACATTATCTCCAACCACACATTGACTCATTAATAGACGTGGAGGCAAAATTCATCCAAGCTGCACCATGTCTTTTGGTTGAGAAGAACAAAAATCCCATGAGAATCATGCAGAAAGATGAAATCGCCTTCAATGTTCAGTTTAATCACCATCACATGATCACGAGAGAGAGAAATTCATGAGATTTATAGATATTTTGTAAGAAAAAAAAGTTTCTGTGCGGACTCCTGACGTAGCTCTACGTGCAGCGCAGGGTATTCCTATGTTATTTTAAGGTTATTTCTGAGTTATTTTCAATAAACCTAAAATAACCCAGAAATTACCCGTGGCATTTATTTTTGGGTTATTTCTGGATTATTTCGGGATTATTGAAAATAACCCAGAAATAACCTGAAAATAACTCATGAATACCCTGCAACGCACGTAGAGGTAAGTCAGGTGTCCGGACATAAAATGAGTGCGGCCACTACACTCTTTATATAAGTTCTAAAAACTGTTCATTTTATTTAAAGGGGGAAGTGTCACCCTAAACTAACCTTGACACTAATGAGTGTTCTTTAGAAGATGAAACCTATTGCTAATGTATTTAAATAGAGCAAGGTTTTTGGGTCTCAATCATCATTTGGCATCAATATAAAAAAAAAACATTCAACGACTATAATAGAAATAGAAATCAAAATAGACTTCCAAATCTGCCTAAATTGCAAGGAGCGATTAGCATTTAAGAAACTATTGCAAAACCTTTTTTTTTTTTAATTTAACACAATTTGTAATGACGACAAGCGTAAATATAGAATAAATATTTCAAAAAAATAGAATATGAAACTTTTTGAATTTAGATTTCTCCACATTTTCCATTGGCGTCAATTTACGGATAATTCAATAGATGTATGAAAAAAAAGCAAGAAACCAAAGAAAATTTCAACATTCTATAAATTGCAAGTGACTATACACATTAATATCTCAACCTTCTTATTGAAGTCCTTTTGATTTACTAAATGGCTAAAAGAGAACATAAATTAAAATGTCTCCAAAGAATTTTGGATTTGCATATTAACTTAAGCATGACTAAATTAGGCAAACCAATGGCATCATGAAGCTTAGGCTTAGTAGTGTTATGCTAAGAAATAACATGAAGCTTAGAGTTAACACCGTTATTATAATAAAAATTTTGACACAAGATAATAGTGCAAATAATTCAAAATAGTATGCTTCAAAAGTTAAAATTTTCCGACAAAAGATAAAAAATTAAGCTTTCAGGCAACAAACAATTTTGAAGCTTATCCCAATACTTAGAACAATCAGTAGCAAGAACCTTATAAGAATTGATAGGAACGCCTAATAAAACCAAGGTATAGCGTTTAAAGAGAAACTACTAACTTGATATAAGTAATTTTGTACGTTAGAATCAACAGATTTAGAGAAATAAACAACATATTTATCTTTATTAGCACTTAAGTTAGTAGATATATAAAAATAATCATGAATATCATTAAGATTAGTAATAGAATTAACATTAGATTTATCAAACATTAATAAATCATTAGTATAAATAAGTTGAGAAATAGTATAACTCTCAATGATATGTTTAGTTATTCTAAAAATAGAATAATGAGCATTCATTCATAAAGAAAAATAACACATCCATAACAATAGTAAAAAGGTAAGGAGATAGAGGACTCCCTTATCTAATATTAGAGGAAGAGAAGAAAAAACTCTTCAGCTCATTGTTAATGATAATAGAAAAGTAAGCATTAGAGATGCAAGATTTAATCCAATTAATAAATGTATTAGAAAACCCCAAATTAATTCAGCTATAAAAAATAAATTGATGATTAACATGATTAAAAGCTTAAAACCAATTTTTGCACAAAAATCTCTATTTGCATTAAATAGAATTAAAATCAAATAAGATTTCATTAGCCAAAGTTATATTATCTGTAATATCCTGACCATAAATGAAAACAACTTGACCAAGATGAATAATACGAGGGAGCAAACTTTTAAATCTATTTGCAATAAGCTTCAAAATAACCTTATAAATTGTATTACAATAAGATATTTGCCTGAATTTAGAAAAAAAAGAAAAAAATATGATCCCTATTCTTTTTAGAAATAAGAGTTATAACAGTATGATTGATTCCATTAGGAAGATTAGACGAAAGAAAAAAAATACTTAACAGCAGCAATACAATTAACACCATAAATCTCCACAGTATCTTTAAAAAATTTAGCCGTAAAACCACCAAAACTAAGGGTCTTGTTAGACCCAATAGAGAAAAAAACATTGCCTAATATCAACATTCAAAAAATCCATAGTAAGATAAGAGCATTCTTCATAATTTAAAATATAATTAGCCAAAAAAGCTGAGTCATGGGCATAATTATTAACAAGACAGTTGAAAGCCTCATAAAAAAGTGATACAGCTTCTCTAGAAATATTATCTCGAGTATTGAAAACTGAATGTTTGACAAAAATTTTCTTAATAAAATTTCGATAACTATTAATTCTAATTTTGGGAAAACTACATACATGGCACCCAATTCTTATGGATTTGTCTCTCACACCTAAACTTTCATGTTCACACACATAACACTTTACCTATAGATGAAAAGATGAAATTGACTATTAAAAGAAGATAATGAATGCTATTTTTTATATGATAATTGTAATTATGAAAGTTTAGGTGTGAGATAAGTAAATATGAAAGTTTTTAGTGCTATGTCTGTAAAAGCCCTTTTAATTTTTTCATATAAAAATTGGGCATCATGGTCACCTTCAAAAACACAAGAGCATTTTGCTATTTGTTTTAACCATTTATAGTCATAATGTAAATCATCAGCTAACTAGAACTGAATAATAACCACCTGTTCGAAAATAGAGTTATCGTCCGGGTTGTTGTCCAAAAGAGACATTGCATAAAGCTATATCAAACAAAATCTTTATAGGAAAATCTTTTTTGTTGATTAAACCAAGACAATTCATTACAAGGAAGGTCAATAAGCCTAGAGTTAAAAATAAAGTTATTAAAATCATCAAGTTTACTTGGTAGCCTTTCCACAATAAATGGAAAAAGAAAGAATTAAAAGCCAAATCCAAGAAGGAGACACAAAATCACCCTTACTCCACTCCAAACAACTAAGACGAAACAAGATGATAGAAAACCTGCCGAAAAAAGGGAAGGAGGCCTCTCTTTGATGGAAAAATTATTCCATACGGATCGGACACCGCACGCAGTTTGTGTGCGGTGTCCGATCCGGACCGTAAATCACCTGATTTACGGTCCTGATGTATTTCGGTGGGCCCCACCTAAATTTTTTTAAAAATGCGGTCATGATCGGACATCGCATGAAGAGATGCATGCGGTGTCCGTATGCAATAATTTCTCCTCTTGATGAAATCTTCAAATCGCCTAAAAGTTGTCATAGCCTTCTAGGTGAAATTTCCTTTAATCTTCACGGTGACCATGCTAAATCTAATTCTTTACTTTAATCACGCAACTTTTTCTACAGTGAAAAATCTAGAAACAGACTTATAAATCTGAGGACCATGTGCAAGTCTCACAAATTCAATCAGGCTCATCAATTCATATTTTATAGTGATCTAATTAAATCTAAGAGCCTCTCATCATGATCAATTTTCTTTCTCTATTTCTTATTTCTCTTTTTTATATAAGCAAGATCTACATATCATCTATAGAGAAATTTAAATTCAACACGATATCCAAATAAAATTAAAATCAGCAATTCAAAATAGCCACAGCTAAATACAAGAAGTTTCTAGAACTTCCTAAAACAATTGGCTTGACATTTCTATTTTTATCACCTTTCGTCAAAACATTTACCTCACACCGTCAATTTAAGAGAATGGACTGTTGATTTTTTTGAACTGCCAAATCAATGTATTTACGCGTGTCATGACGAATCATTGAGAGTTTGATAACAATTAAAAATATGAGTTGCAGCTTTATAATGAATTTCGATTTGAGTGAGAATTTGAAAAAAAAGGTAGATTTGTAAATATCCATGTTTTGAGTGATATGAAAGGGATAAAGGCTCATTTCATACAGCCCTGAAGATAAAGAAGCCACTGCTGAAGGACTGTTCATGCTTAATCCTCCCATAGAAAATAACTGTAGGAGGATTACCATGTCAGACACATGCTGAAAATATAAACAAAAGACTTGAGACATTTATGCATAAACAGAAAATAACAATAGGAGACCATACTTTTAATGAAATATTTTCCCAAACTTCATAAAGCTTCGAGTAAGCCTTGATTTTCTACTTAAAAGACCAAAATTTTAAACATTTATATAATCAACACTTAAACAATAACTCACAGTTCTGAAAGACATGAACTTATCAAACAATAAAAAAATCAACAATCCACTTAGACAATTTTATTATCTTACATATTATTGTGTAGTTCATTTCAGAATATAATTTGTATTTTGCACCCAAAAAGTCAAGCAACTTGGTGTTGCAGTTTAATTTATCAAGACCTTGGCCAACCAAACATAGCTAGAATCAGGCCAACAATGTCGCCATTAAGAAGAGCCCTCAGAAACTTCTGCTTCTGTGGTGTATATGGTGGATATCTTGCAGATACTTCTCCACCGAAACTCCTGCGCAGAACAGCCTTTTTGTGGCTGAAGGCATCAAAAGAAAATTTTCCATGATACGAGCCCACCCCACTCTCTCCTACTCCTCCAAATGGCAGATTTGGGTTCGCAAACTGCAACGATTCAATCACAAACTTATGAGAATTTAAGATCATGGAAAATGAGTCGTGATCATGTTTATAAATACGAAACCAGACGGGTCAGTTCGACCGGTTTAATTGTGAACGGGTTATTCGACCGGTTCAATCCAAGCTTATAATTGTTTCTGCATAAAACATGTCAGAACTAGGATCTAACTGGCGAACCAGTTCGGTTTTCAAAGTACCGACCAACTTTAACTTTTTTATTTTGATTGAATGCTAGAAATAAAATATTTAAATTAAAAATGGAGAAAAAATAGTATCTAAAAATTTTGATTTAGAATATTATTCAAAATAGTAAAAAATTGAGTGTCTTAAATTAAAATATTATTTATTGAATGAATAAAAAAAAAATTATTGCATAAGTTTTTCTATTATTTGTATTATATTAAAATAATTTTAATATTTATTGTGTCATCCGATTCAACTTCTGGTTCAGAACTTTGAATCTCTTCTTCTTCCGGTTCGATGACCTGTCCGATTTTCACAACCTCACTGATAAATCAATAAGAAAAATCAAGCCATGATTATTTTCAAAATATTGAGCTGAGTTATTGAAGTATTGGCAAGCAGAACCAGTGGGACTAATATGAATTATATGAAGTGGAAGAAGAAAATAAAATGCTTACATGCATGGTTGTGTCATTGATAAGAATTCCACCAGCAGAGACACTTCTGACAAAATTTTCCTCAAATTTCTTGTTCTGGGAGAAGAGATAAGCGGCCAGAGGCTTTGGCTTTGAGTTTATCACATCAAAACATTCCTCCATATTGTCAACCTTTGCAGATCAAAGATGGATAAAACACAAAATAAATTATTAATGCAGTGATAATGCTAGTCAATGTGCATCAGATGGGTATGTTTTTGTGAAATTTACATACATACCGTGCAGTTTTGATGTATTTACATATCTAATACCCAAAGAATGATATTTACACTTATAACACGTTGTTGCCATAAGCCTATCGATGAAAAGGTATACTTCACTTTTTAAAAAATAGTGATGGGGATATTTTTTATGTTATGTTAACGATTTGAGTGGGGTATATATGTAAATATGAATGTTTAGGTGTTAGATATATAAATACATAAGATTTATGTGGTATGTATGCAAATTCCCCTTTTTAAAAGAAAAGAAATATAAGGAAGAAAGTGCCAAAATGATCCCCAATCTCTTTGCCAAATGATCCCCGGCTCTTTGCACGAGCCATTTTTAGCTCCAGCGGGATTATTTCGGCCAGTACTAAAAAAATCTAAGGATTAATTTGACACTTCTATAAACTCTATGATTAAAATAGCCACATACAAAAATCAGTAGACAATTTTGACACTTCTTGCATAAAATAAATTCGTGAGTTTGACGAAACTCGCAAATTCAAAAAATGAAATATAAATGTTTGAATATGAAAATACAATCTTACAGTGACAATAGGAAGCAAAGGGCCAAAAACCTCCTCCTGCATTATCAAAGAATCATGTGGAACATCTAACAACAGAGTGGGAACAATCTTTCTGTTATGTCAAAGAAAAAGAGTGGCAAGTTCACATAATTATAATATATTAAACTTAAAATCTCAGAAAAAATACTAAATTTTCAGGGGNAACAGAGTGGGAACAATCTTTCTGTTATGTCAAAGAAAAAGAGTGGCAAGTTCACATAATTATAATATATTACACTTAAAATCTCAGAAAAAATACTAAATTCTCAGGGGAAAAAAAAAAGCTTACAGAAGCTTCTCGTCTCTTGTTCCTCCATGAATGATCTTCCCTGAAACTTTTTCGTCGTCCAAGAGTCGACATACGCGTGCAAAATGATTCGAATTCACTACACGAGAAAGGTCCTCGGACTGCAAAGGATTCTCTCCATAAAATTTCTCAATAGAAACTTTTAGAGCATCAACCTATGAAATGGGAAATGAAAGTAAGAGTCCAACAATGGCATAAAAGCACCAAATTAAACAAAAATTCTCACTAATTTCGGAGCGAATGATTTTGTTGTTATAATATAATCTGGTGCCAAACAAGCTTGTCCATTATTGGATCCCCATTTGCCGACAACAATTCTTTTCGATGCAGCCTGAAATAAAAATATATAAATATAATTTTTAGTATTATAAGGACATTTATGTAATTTAATAAAGCAACAAAAATTTTATTTATGGATATACTTTCAGGTTAACATCAGAGTCCACAACAAGAGGACATTTTCCACCAAGTTCCAAAACTACTGGTGTTAAGTGCTTTGCAGCAGCAGCCATAACAATGCGACCAATTTTTGCGTTTCCTGAAAATTTTTCAAACCATCATAATTGATGGAAAGCTGAAACGTATAATAGCCCAGCATTAAAGAGAATGAAGAACTCGAGAAATATTTCGGCAATCAATAAATTTGAACAAAGATCAGAAATAAATAAATATATATATATATATATATATATATATATATATANATATATATGTGTGTGTGTGTGTGTGTGTGTGTGTGTGTGTGTGTGTGTGTGTGTATCCTCGACTATAGAAAATTGATCTCGATTTAGTATTTGACAAACTATTTTATATAGTTGGAGTCTAAATTTGAGAAATGTGATATTTGGGATTAAATTAGTTACCCAAGAATAACTGGGGCGTATTTTGAAATTTAATCTCATATATATGTATACATATATACGTATGCCTACGTATCTATGCATTATGCATACATATGTATGTATACATATATATACAAATATGTATACATGTATTTATGCATATGTATGCATCCATATGTATATATATGTATGCATAGCTATGCATCCATATATAGATACATATGTGTGCATGCATATATGTATATATGTATGTGTCTGCGCCTATGTATTTATATATATATAATTTCATAATCAAAGATTTGAATATGGAGAAATTCTCACTGAATCCTACTTTAAGAAGAAGAGGGTAAGCTAATCCAAGAATAAAGCTACTAAATATTTGATATAATATGGAGAATACCTCCAAATGCGTATTGCAGAAAATAGCGCACTTACCTGTATAGAGTATTTTATCAAACTTCTGCTCCAGAAGTGCAGTAGTTACAGGAACAGATCCCTCAACAACTTTAATGCAGGAAGCATCAACATAATTCGGCAGTACACTAGAAAAGAAAGCTGATGTGGATGGAGAAATTTCTGATGGCTTCAGAACAACAGCGTTACCCGCTGCAATAGCTCCTATGACTGGATCAATAGAAAGCACTGGGAAGGAGGTAAATCAATCAAACAAGTTCAGTATGGCAATAATATAACAAGTGAATTGCTCAATTTAAATAAAATCTTTTAAGAAAGTTTTTTTCTCCAAGGAAAAAAAATTGACTGCATTATTGATATATATTCTAATGCTTGCAACGCAATTAGAATAGGATCTTTAGCTCACAAAGGTAAGTTTTTCAGTGGTCTTAAAACAGAATCTATGCTATTGTAATTTACAAGCATATTTCTCTAATAGTGTAAACTTACTATGGCATTATTGCAGTGGGAATAGGTCATATAGCAATTATAAATGTTGTCCAATGAGATAGATAGCTCGGAAACCGATTCGAGAGATCCAAAGCAAAAGTTTAAATAAAAGCGTACAAAACAAGAAATCACAGAAAATACAAAGAACATCTTGGAAAAACCCAAAAACGGAAAAAAACACTGTTCTACACCACACCAAGAAATTCACCATGAAAAATGAAGAGAAAAGTACAAATTACGCCACACTCTAGCCTTTCCACGGTTTGGAACTCAAGAACACTACTCTTCTTCCTTACACAAAATTTTGAAATCCAACCCTTCGATGAGCAAACAGACAAACTTCCACAGCGAAACCAAAGGCTTAAAGTTCCAAACTGCCAAAAATAGTTAATGGTGCCGGGTGCCACCCACAAGCACCTGGTTTCTAGGTGCTTGAATTCAAGATCGGTCCGAGTGTCTTGTGCCTCTCCTAGGTGTCGGCTCTATGTTCCAAAAGCATGTTGTTGGGCGCCGCTTATGCCCCCCACTGGAGTTAGGCACCACTCCAGCCACCGGGAAGCCCAAACTTTCCACAATCAAGCTTCATAAATAGCAATCTCCAACTTGGAGACTAATTGTAATCAATTCCTATCCAAATATGTACCATCTTCATAGTGATGTACTGTACTGTGGCTTAGCCCCAATCTAAACCTTCCTAAACTCCAACTGAAATCAAGCATAGCTATAATTTCTCAATTTTAGCAGTCTTAGTCAAACATATCTGCAGGATTCTATACTGTGTGTATTTTCTCCAAAGATAATTGGTCATCTTCTAGGAGTGAACAAATGAAAAGATACCTTAGTTGAATGTGTTTTATCTTAATATGAAATGCAACGTTCATTGCTAGATGAATGAAACCCATACTATCATTATGAAATTTTTCGTTCCCTTGCTCTTTGCCTGATTCTGTCATAAAGCTCTACAATCAAATCATTTTCTTGCTAGCCTCCGTGATAACAATATATTCAACTTATGTAGTTCATAGTCCAACAATCTTCTGTAACATGGAAATATAACTCATTGTTGTGGTCTCCAAAATAAAGATGTATAATGTTGTACATCTGCTACCATCAATATCTCTTGCCAAATTTAAATTTATATATTCTTGTACATCAATCCCTGTACTTCTAAAATAAAGTATTTTGTTAATTGTTCCTCTAAAGTATATGAAAATCCACTTCAACTCTTACCAATGATGTTTCCATGTATTACTCATATACCCACTGATCACTCCAACTGCATGTGTAAACCTAGTATAGTACATATCATCAGATACATCAAACTTCCAACAGTTGAAACATAAAAGATTCTTTTCATATGTACTTGCTAAGCTTCAGATTTAGGTGATTGTTCCTTAGATAGTCTAAAGTGACTGGCTAAGGGAGTGCAAACTGGTTTTACCTCACTCAGTTTGAATCTGTGTAAGACCTTCTCAACATATTCTTTCTGAAACAACTTCAATATATCTGAACTTCTGTCCCTGTTGATTCTCATACAGATGATTATCTTTTTTGGACATAAATCCTTTATTTCAAACTCTATTTGATAATTACTCTTTCAAGTCCCTGATCATCTCTATATTTGTTCCTACAATCAGCATATCATCTGCAAACAAAAAAAAACACAATATAACAATTATCAAACTGTTTAATGAAGCAAAAATGATCTGCTTAACACTTTGTGTACCCACTATCTGACATAAGTCTGTCAAATCTCTTGCACCATAATCTTGGTGTCTACTTCAAATCATAAAGACTCTTCTTCAGTCTACAGACCATATATTCTTTTCCTAAAACTTCATATCTTTATAGTTGTACCATATACAATTCTTCTAAATCACCAAATAAGAATGTTGTACTTACATCCATCTACTCCAAACGTAAATTTTCCTCCTTTGCTAAGGAGTTGTCTGGTAGGCAAAAAAAGTAATGTAATGTAAAATAAATACAATGCAGTAGTAATGTATTTTATTTGAAATACTTTGGAGTTATTTGGTTCATTGTAAAATAAACGGGCAACTCTTTTTTTTAATTGGTTTGAAGTAAAATGAAAATAAATATGTCAATGTAAAATTAACGTGTTGGAGGCGGCGATCAGTAGCCGGCAGCTGACGGTCTACGAGTCGCAAGCAGCTGGCGGGGGCTGTTGTAGCCTGCCCAGGCCGGCCAACCATCGCAATCAGGGACGTCAGGCTATAGGTAACAGGCGGAGAGCAACGGGCGGCAGGCGGAGGGCGACGGACGGCGACGATATTAGAGATGAGGATGACTATGAGGAATGCGATGCCGGCGAGGATGGTGATGAGGACGATAGTGGTGGCAGGATGGCGGCGGGCGGTGGTGAAGGCGGCGGGCAGTGGAGGGGACGACAAGCTGACTGCGATGCTCACATAAGCAGTGTGTTTTAAATTCTAGACCAAATCGGTCGAAAACCAAATTCAGGAAAAATGAATGAAGGGCTGAATTTCAAATGCAATACTATTTAACATTGGATTTAAGTTACTTCGGAATAAACAACTAGATTTTAAATATTTATGAATTTGGCATACAATACACCCCTAATTTATCCAGCCAAATAGTCACTAAGTTCAGCATTACTCTAGTGGTTGTCATCTTAACTACAGAGAAAAATATACCAATATAGCCAACTCCTTCCTTTTGCTAAAATCCATTCATAACGTCTCATATTGTAGTGTTTTCTACCATTTGATTCTTCTTTCAGCCTAAAAATCCACTTGTTATGTAGTGCATTTTGTGTCATCTGGTAATTATGTCAATTCTCATATCTGATTTGACATTACTGACCGCACCTCGTCATCCATGACAAACTCCCACACTTTTGAGTCTTCAGCTTCATCATAGCACTCTGATTCGCTGCTCAGTTAGTAATAAATCGTACAAAGAAAGAGAATACATCTGCATCGGTTGTGTGATTTTGTTGGACCTCATGACTTCCGTAGCAGTTGTCCGAGGAATTTCATGTACTTCATTGGAATGAGCATTTTTCCTTTCTCCATCTTCCCAGTCACCATTATCTTCTATCTCAGTACATTTGGCGGAGTCTTCAAAAGTAAGTGATGAACAATCCGAAGTTTTGTTTCTATTCTTGTAGATCTTCATTTCACTGAAAGTAACATCTCTGCTCCTAATAAAATTCTGATTCTAATAGTCCCAAAATCTATAACGAAATTCATATGAGACATATCCAATAAAAGAGCACTTGATATAATTTAAATCAACTTACTCCTGAATCTTGCATCAATATGAACATATAATGAACAAACAAATACTTTCAAGTGAGATAGAGTTACTTTTTTGTCGCTCTAAGCTACTTCAGGTAAGCTTCATCATAACACTCTGATTCGCTGCTCAGTTAGTAATAAATCGTACAAAGAAAGAGAATACATCTGTATCAGTTGTGTGATTTTGTTGGACCTCATGACTTCCATAGCAGTTGTCCGAGGAATTTCATGTATTTCATTGGAATGAGCATTTTTTCCTTTCTCCATCTTCCCGGTCACCATTATCTTCTATCTCAATACATTTGGCGGAGTCTTCAAAAGTAAGTGATGAACAATCTGAAGTTTTGTTTCTATTCTAGTAGATCTTCATTTCATTGAAAGTAACATCTCTGCTCGTAATAAAATTCTGATTCTAATAGTCCCAAAATCTATAATGAAATTCATATTAGACATATCCAATAAAAGAGCACTTGATATAACTTAAATCAATTTACTCCTGAATCTTGCATCAATATGAACATATAATGAACAAACAAATACTTTCAGCTGAGATAGAGTTACTTTTTTGTCGCTCTAAGCTACTTCAGGTAAGCTTTTATTCAAAAATATAGACAAACCATGATTTATTAGATAAACTGTAATATTTAGTTCTTCAGCCAAAATTATTTTGGCAAGCCTACATGCAGCCTTATGCTCTCGGAATGCTATACGATGGTTCTATTCATGCGCTCAGTAACACTATTTTTTTATGGTGTCCTCTGAACAGTGTACTCATGTATAATTCCCCTTAAAGCACAATAGCTTATGAACCTCTAAACACAATACTCGTCATTATTATCTAATATGAGATACTTTAACCTCAAACATATCTAAATCATGACATTTCAATTCTTAAACATATCAAATATATTAGATTCATGTTTCAAGTACACCCATATATTTCTCGTGTGAGCATCAATGAAAGTGATAAAATATCGAAAACTTCTAATAGAATAAACTGAAGTAGGACCCCATAAATCAATATGCACTAACTCCAGCTTTTTAGACATCGACTTTGACACACTTTTAAAGAAGTTATCTTATTTGTTTGTCATATACACAATTCTCACAAAAATTTAAATTTATAGACTTTAGACCATGAAGTTTGTTCCTAAAAAGGAGAGACTTCATAGATTTCTCACTCATACGGCCTAAGCCTGCAATGTCAAAGACATGCATCAAACTTTGTTCCAACAACTCTAGTGGATTCAGACATCTCATTGATCAGGTAAAGGGTGCATTCAATATTTCCTCAACCTATCACCAATGCTCATTTGGCAAACTTCGACCAATCATTTGTGAAAGTAGTTACATACCCTGCCTTTGCAAGCTGACAACAAAAATTAATTTTCTCTTCAAGCATGGAACATGTCTAACATTTAGCTTTCAAACTGATATATTTGGCAACCTAATATCAACATCATTCTTTCCTACAACATTACAAGCATATTATATCTCAAATACACCTCTAGATCACGTAAAGTGTAATTTTTGAATATTTCTTGGTCCTGGCAAGTATGAAAAGAGACACCTGAATCTACTATCCATGATTCAGTACTATTTAGAGATAAAATAAAAGAAACACATTGGATTTCATCTATGGAAATATTTTTAGAGAGTTTTCTATTTAGACCTCCACTATCAGCCTTCTTTGGAGCTTTGCGGTCTTTCTTAAAGTGAGATGTCTTCCCGTAGTTCCAACATTCACATTTACTTTTGCCTTTCCCTAAACTGGACTTTCCACTCCTAGAGTTGGATTTCCTCTCCTTTCCTCTAGCAAGATTCCTTCCTCTAGGATCAACATTCAAAGCATAATTTAAATTTTCACCGATAGCCTTGCAAATTTATTCATTTAGTACTAACACACAATATCATCAAAGTTTAATTTGATGTACTTGAAGAGTTACCACAATAACTAGTCTACCTCAGCTATCTAGCAATGAAGATAAGAGTAATAGGATTCTAACCTCATCATCAAACTTGATGCCAACATAACACATCTGGTTAGTCACAATGTTGATGTTATTCAAGTGTTAAATCAATGAGCCATCATCCACCATCTTCATATTAAATAAACTATTCATCAGAATAATTTTGTTTAAAGCTAAAGGATTTTCATTCATTCTTGTTAATACAGTCATAAGATCAATAATAGTCTTCTCATTAACAATATTGAAAGTCGGATCAAACCTAGTGTTATTCGATCAAAAACTTCTCATTCTTTCAAAGTCATTGATTCGAGCTTTTTGGTGATTCCATTCAATTACAAATACATTTTTTTTTATATAATAAATCTCCATTTTACATTTTTCAGAAAGTGAAGTTCAAACCATTAAACTTGCCAACCTTGTACCTCACTTTGTCGGTCATTGCTTCAACTCGAACAAAAGATTTTTAGAAAACTCTGCTCTGATACCACTTGTTGTGCAGTGATATAGATAGTGTGAAAACCAATTTGAGAGATCCAAAGCAGAACTTTGAACAAAGCACACTAAAAAACATTGAAAATACAAAGAAAAACAAGATTTAACGTAAAAGAAACCAAAAAATTTAAAAAAAAATCATGGAGCACACCACACTAAAAAATTGACTATAAAAATTTAGAAGAATTTTATAAATTGCACCACTCTCAAGTCTCTCCACACTTTGGAACTCAAGAACACTCTTCTTCCTCACAGAGAAAAAATTTGAAATCCAACCATTCGATACGAGCAAACAGACACAAACTTTTGCAGCAAAGCCGAAGACTTAAAGTCCTGACCTACCAAAAACAGTTGTTGGCACCGAAGCGCCCCCTCCAAGGGCTGGGTTTCTAGACTCTCAGGTTTACGATCGGCCGAGTGCAACTGCGCCCCTTCTGGATGCCCCAATTCCTTGCTCTCTATTTTGAAAGCACGTTGTTGGGCACTTAGCCGCCCTCACTAGCCAGGGCATCACTCCAAGCACTGGGACACCCCAACTTTGCATAATCAGGCTTCACATATAACAATAAATCCTTTGTAACTATATAAGTGACTTTCTTACTTATGCCTCCACATATAGTAAATTAAACTTAGCCTATTTGTAACTCCTATCTCTCCTATAGTGATGTAATCTTTAATCTCGGCTGAGAGAAAACAAGATAATACCATTCACAATTGGCTCTGAGTTTAAAACCTCTTGAGTAGCAAGGGTAAAATACATTGTTAGTGTTATTTCGAACATAGTGATGACAAAATAAGGGTTGCAAGAATGCTATCTTGAGGCGGTGTGGATGGAATAGTAGAGTTGCCTATCGTAGTTGGAGCTCGGGAAGTAGGATAAAGATCTTTGGAGAAGGAGAACCATTTTCTTAGAAATCACAAAGAACTATGACAATGTGAAGAAAGGCTTATAGGTTGGGACAAGCTTTTACCTCCATTACTGACAAGAGGTGCTAAGGAAGAAGCTAACATTAAGTGATTATTGGGAATCATTTGCTTATCCATCAAGTTTTCAACAAACTCAAATTGTCTCAAAACAATCACTTATCAAATTTTTAACTAAAGAAAGTCTTTAAGGAGGGACTTATCCCAAGTTTTGATCAATTCACTATGGATAAACAAGGGAGAGTTAAGCGCTTGAGTTGGTTTACTACTTAATGATGAGATAAGTCCCACTATTAAGAGAAAAAAGGAGAGGAGAGTAAAAGGAGACAAAACACAATAGTCTTAAGTGATTTGACATAGTGGCCTAAAACCACCATAAAAAGTGAATATTTCACTACTCCGTACAAAAAAAAAATTATAGTCTATTGATCTCCAAGCTTTCATTTTTTTTGCTACAATCTTGTAGAAAAATATAATATAAGTTTGTCTTTTTTGTCATGACATTAGTAAAAAAAAAGTTGATGAGGCTTTAAAGTGAACTACGGATGTAAAATCAATACGTCCTGATGATATCCCAATTGAAGTGTGGAAGTATTTAGGAGATTTGAGAGTTTCTTGACTTATTATTTTAAAAATTAACAATATGCGTGAGAAGTAGAGGAATAACACTTTGGTCCACATTTTAAGAATAAAGGGGATGCAAAAGAGTGTGCAAATTACAGAGGAATTAAGAGCCCGTTTGGGGCAGCTTATAAGCGCGGCGGCATTTTCGAAAACGCCGTCTGACCGTTTGGTTTGCGCATTTTTGAAAACTCCGTCTGCCGCGTTTTGGTTTTTTACACTGAACGCAGGCCGCGGGTCGATCCCCGCAGTCGACCCGCGGGCCGCGTTTCAGGATAAACTGTTTATCCTGAAACGCACAAGCTGCCTCAAACAGACCCTAAGTTGACGTGCCCTACTTTAAAATTATGAAAGAGTAATTGAACATAGGTTAAGACGTGATACAAAAATTTCTCATAATCAATTTGGACTTATGTTTGACAAGTCTACTATGAAAGTTATACATTTATTGAGGAGTTTGATGGAGAAGTACAAAGAGAGTGAGGAGAATTTACATATGATTTTTATTGATTTAGAAGAAGCTTACGATAAGATTCCAATAGAAGTTCTTTGGAGAGTTCTAGAGAAAGATGTTGATATAACTTATATTCCAATCATTAAAGATATGTATACTAGAGTTATCACTTGTGTTCGAACAAGAGGAGGATTGATCAAGTATTTTTCTATTTCAGTTGGATTACATGAGGGATCAGTTTTAAGCCAGTATCTTTTTTTATTTAGCTCTGGATGCTACTAGATACTTACAGGAGGGTATACCTTATTGTATGTTTTTCGCTGATGATATCCTTTTTGTAAATAAGACTAGAGAAAGAGTTCATGAAAAGCTTGAATTATAGATGTCTACATTCGAGTCTAAAGGCCTTCGTTTGAGTAGATCTAAAATTGAATATAATGAATGTAATTTTAGTAGTAGTAGTTGCTTTAATGACAGAGTTGTACCTTCGGGTGATCAAATCATTAAAATGTGTGAACATTTTAGATATCTCGGGTCTATTGTTCAAAGTGATGGTGATATAGAAGGGGATGTTATTAGTAGAATTTAAGTTGGTTGGTTGAAATGGAGGAATGCATCGGACCTAGCGTGCGATAGAAAAATATCGCTTAAATTTAACGGAAATTTTTTGTAAGATGGTGGTAAGACCTGCAATGCTCTATGACACATAATGTTGGCCTTCAAAAGTAAGCATAAAACAAAGTTAAGTGTTGTTGAGATGAGAATGCTTAGGTGGATGAGTAGCTTGAAACTTAGAAACAAAATGCAAAATGAATATATCTGTTATAGGGTTTGCTGTAGCTCCAGTGGTGGATAAGATTATAGAGAGTTGTCTTAGATGGTTAGTAAACATTAAACACCGACCATCTGATGATCCGGTTAGGAGAATAGATGTTTTAGATTTGACTTATGTTAAGAAAGGCAGAGGAAGACCTAAAAAACTTGGCCATATAGTATTAAAAATTATCTTAATCTATTAGAATTAAATGAAAAAATGACACTCAATAAGACACAAAAGAGAAAAATGATTCATATAGCCGACCCCACGTAATAGGTATTGGGTACCTCGGGCAAAAAAAAAATTCTTAAAAAGGCCAAAGAGAAGTTATTTACTGCCAACATATTGCCTTGAGTTACTTTTGAGGTGGATAACATATGAGCCATAGGAAACATGCCAAGTAGCAGATATTGAAGAGCCCAATGAATGGCATGCAACTTAAAACTTTAGTGCAATGGGGATTAATAGTAGAGAAATGACATGATGCTCTAAAAAATATTCCTAACATAGTTATTTCACATAGAAAGTGTCCATGTGGCACTTCTTGGGTGGTTAGACCAGGCAACAACAACATTAGTTGTACAAAAATTAAAAAGTAAAATTTTTTCGAGTTTGAGGAATAAATTCAATCAAGATAAATGAAATATCTTTGGGTGAGCATGCCAATATGGATCTCATTGGTGACTAGTGGATGATCTGGCTAGCTTACAAGAAGAAAAAAATTAAGATGAAACCTCCAAATTGTCAGACAAGTCCACTCAGGTCCCAATAAACTTGAGCTAGTCGACATCTTGCAAGTTAGTCTTGGACTCCTCTTAGGCCTCATGTTGAATACAATTGACTTCCAGGAGTGTGCATTTGGTCATAGTTGTTTGATCTACAAATTTACTAAACTAATTGATTTCGGTTCTAAAATATAGAAAAAAGAAAACCAAACTACTTTCCAATTCAAACTAAAGCAAAACAAACTTTTTTTGTCACTTTGGTTTGGTTTTAGATGAAACAGAATGCAATTGAATTTCACAATAAATTTAATTACATGCATCTTAAATTACATGTGCTGAAAAGATTGCTAAGTAATACTTGCTTAATTTTCATGATGTTGCCACATAACAAAAATAATATTCATGTTGATCTATATGTAATTTATTTACATGTGAAGGCTTTGTTAATTTAATATTTAAATAAATTTGTCTACTTCAATTTTTAGTTTAAAAAATATTACAAAAATAAAAATTGGATCTATAACCAAAATCCAAAAAAAAAAAGAAATTAGATCACAACCAATAAACAAACCAAAACTTTAGCAGCCAAACCAATGAAACAGATAAAATCATTTGAGTTTGCTTTTTTGTTTTTAAAATATTGGCAAATTCAGCCAATAAAATTAATTTTTAACATGTGGATGGCTTTGATGAAACGTGGTAAATGAAGTGTTAAGCTACACTAAGTATCTCAATAAAGATGCTACACTACTGGCAGAACCAAAACTTAAGAAAAGGAGTGGCAAAATAAATAAACCAATGGGTGATGATTATTTAAGTTCAAAAATTTTCATCTCCTGAATTTTTTTAAAAACAATCATAAAAATAATTATCAAATTAAAATATAATTAATATTAAATTATTATTACGTACTTAAGTTTTGGAAAGACAAAATTTTACTATATTATATGATATTAAAGATTTAAGTAAAAATCAATGGCCGACAGGTGCCTCCCCCCAACCACCCCCTGGTTTTGCCACTATACTACACTTAGCATTAAAATTGTTCTTATGTGTGAATGAATATATGCAAACCCGCTGTCTGGTCCCCAGCACCATGAAATAAAACATAAACACATCTGCTAGAGCATGTGAAAGGAAAAAAAAAAATCCACATAACAAAATTCTACCATGTTTTCTTCAATGGTATGAAAGAAATCAGCATCTGAATTACAATACAGGCTATTATTTTTTTTCCTGAAGCCAACTAGATGCTATAATAAAACTATCATTTTCATTTCATTAATAAACAAAAAACACTAAATAAAAAGTTTACTTATATCCGAACACGATGAAGATAATTCGGGATAATGAGAAGACTGTAATCCTACATATGAATTTTTAAGAGGTAATTTTTACAAGACACAAAAATTAGTATTAAGTTTCTCAATCCCCAATAACAAAAATATGAAATAAGATGGAAATCAGAAATTCTATCAGAAGTATATCCATTAGATGCATGCAATGCTAAGACTGGTCTATATTAATAAGTTGCAATGCAAGAAATAGATAAAATATGCTTTTGAGCAGAAAAAATAAGAAGAAAGCCAAGATATGGTCAAAACTTAAAGAATCACAAACTGTGACAAGTTATAACTGCATAACCAATTTAATTCAATTTAGATATTCAAAAGTGGACCAATTTACATACAAAATGGATAATTCCAAGCAGAAATAACCATCACAACACCAAGAGGCTCTGGCACAATCTCTGCTGATGAGGGGAAAGCCGTTAGCGTACTTGACACCTAAATTCATTATAACTTTAGGATTCAGTATCAGACAAAAAAGGAGAAAACAAAGAAACAATTTCTCTCTTATTAAAAAACGCTAGCCCTAATCCCAGAGCCCGTTACCTTCTCAGGCTTCATCCAGCGCTTCAACTCCTTTAAAGCCAATCCACATGAAGACTTCGCCAATGAAATCTGCAGTGATATCAAACAGAGTAATATTCTCTTTTCCTTTGTGATCCAGATTAGAAGACAAGTTCTGAAAAACCAGAAACAAAACTTGCAATCTAGGAAAAAGCCTTCGTCCTAATATGCTTCATCCCATCAAAAAAAAAGGACNTTTCCTTTGTGATCCAGATTAGAAGACAAGTTCTGAAAAACCAGAAACAAAACTTGCAATCTAGGAAAAAGCATTTGTCCTAATATGGTTCATCCCATAAAAAAAAAAAAGGATAAAAACGAAGAAAGGAGTAAAGAGAGGAAGCAAAACTCGACCTCGTGGACAAAAGATTCAAGCTTTGGCTTGGATAGATCAGCTTGTAGCGCTTCCATGATGTTTTCCTCCTTCTCGTTGATCATCCTGATGATGCCCTTCAACTGAGCCGCCCTCCACTCATAGCTCCTCGTCTTCCCCGACGAAAAGCTCTCGCGCAGCCCCGCCACCACATCATCGGCGCTCACTTCGCCGCCCGGTCGTTGAATTTGCTCGCCCATCTCTTCACCTTACGAGAATACCCGAAATAGATAACAGTCAACCGAGGAGGAGTTGTTCTGTGTTGGAGGAAAGGAGGAAGGAAAGAGAAAGAGAAAAGCACGTTCTGTTTTCAAACCGATGGACATCTTCCATATATTGCGTATCAACTTTCCTCGTGCCTTCGGGGAAGAAACAAGCGCATAAATTGAATAATTGCTGATTAGTCATGTGAGGTAGAGCCGTTGAGACTTTTTGTATCTTGGACTGGTTTTGGGTATTCCAAGGTGAGCATTTTGATGCTTTGATAGAGGAGAAGCTGTAAAGTATTCTTGTCGTGCGGCTTACTTTTTGTTTCCTTTTACTTCAATTCATGTCAATCAATTTTGGGATGCAAGTCAAACAAGTTCTATTTTAGTTTTTGGAATATTTACATATATATCATGCAATTCCTATGTATTTACACATATAATACCTAAATTTAATTTTTATATGCATGAGAAATAATTAACTTAGTGATTTTTTTATGTGATATGGAAAAATTGAGTTGTTACTAGATATGTAAATTCATAAGAAGTGGGTGGTACATATATTTTTTGTAAATTCCTCTTTTTTTTTTGTTTGGAGTAGAGTGGCTAAGGGGCTATTTAAGATAGTTTTTGTTTTTATTTTTTTATTTTAATTATTTTTAAAAATATTTTGATTTATTTTTAAATAATAAATAAATAAGGTATGCTTATAATTATGTTTTTAAAAATTAAAAGAAAACATTAAAATGAAATTGATCTCAAATGAATACTAAGAGCTTTCACACCTCATCTTCATTTGAATCCATAGGTGCATTAGTTTTTACTATTATTTTATATTTTTCAAAGCAAACATATTTGTTAAACATATTTGTTAAGTGAAATCTAAGTTGTTGAAATTAAAAAATATGGAGCAATTGTATTTTCATTTTCATTTGGCTCAATTCAATCAAATCATCATCAGGTTCAAAGCTGAGTCAACCACTCAGCGGTTTTGAAACCAGCTCGATGCTTGACTTAAAATAATTTATCAAAGTTGCTTGCTTGTTAACAAAGTTATTATTAATAGAACAGTTTTTTGGTACCAAACTTCAACTTAAAACTTGCTTAAACTTTCCCTCCTAATGGATTGATACCGGTAAAACTCATCTACTAAACAATAAGCAACATGATGTTCAATAAATTAATGCACTTATAATTTTTTTTATGTAATTAATCTTATGCTATTGGTATTGATCTTCACATACGACATTTTTTAGTGCATTTTGACCAAATTTTTTACAATCAAATTTTTGTATCCTTTCTTTATCCTATTAGAGCTTAATTCAACTTTTATTATGTGTTACATGCAGTCAATCAATTTCTTCGCTAATTTTAATTAAAAAAAATTTCTAAATCTAATATTTTATTCTCATCACAAACTCGGTCGCAATATGTAGTAGAATTTTGGCATCATTCCATTAATTATTTCATGTATATGATTTCAAAAAATCATGAAACACTTTCCAAAAACTACTCTTATTCACCTTTGATGAAAGCATGTTTTAATTCGCTCTTTAGCTTTCCAACCATCGCCAAGTAATTACGATATTCTCACTTTAGGAAAACATTGTGGAGTTTCTTCTCCAAAAACAAATGATAAAAGTATAATGCGGCACACCAAAACTTTCTCGATATAAATCATGAAGATCCAACCTTCACTTAATACAAAAATGTCATCACTAGATTTTTATAAAGTAGAAATAGATCTAGTTGACCATGGGGCTTGCTTTAAGTCTAACTTTTAGTTAATTAAATTCAATGATGTGATGCATACAACACACACATCACCGCTTTCAAATAGGAGCCATTATTGTTTCAAATATCTTATTCTAAGGGGAACCAAAAATTTTCTATACTTAATGTGGTTATTCATCATTAGTTTTGCCCAAGCACAAAGGTTGTTGAAGAAATATTCAAGCTTCTCTTAACATAAAACGACATTTTAGTTAGCCCTTTCATTGATTGAGTACTTTTTTTTGCTTTTTGCAATATATGTTAGTCGATTAGAACTTGGACCCTAAACCCTATTCTTATATAAATTTGCTAGGTAATAATAATACACACACACACACACACATCAAAAAGAAAAAGGCTTTAGATCATTATATTTCGGTCGACAAAGTGATCTCACCCAAAAAAAGGGGCAACTGATACAGGAAGAAATATTCAAATCTCAATAAAAACTCATCCAAAACTCTTATTTCAACAAACTTACAGTCAAACTCACCAGCTCGTCAAGAATAACCAATTGTTACCAAAATTAATCCAATTTGTATCAAATCAAGCTTAGATTAAGTCATTAAACCACTCTTTCAAGTTTTTTTCAGACATATTTAGAAGGTTAGATAAATGTTGAATCTAGCAAGCTTATAATCAAATTGAGTGTCTCGACAAGACGAATCCGACCATCCTAAGATTGCTCAATTCCAACATCTTCATGTACTCAAATATCCATTAAATGTGGTTTGAACGAAGGAAGCCCTCTGGACCTTCCGATCAAAATAGTTCATCTTTCGACATTAATTACACCCAGAACACTGTAAATAGAGCCCCGCCCCTCTCATGAGAGTGGGCGGGAGGCTTGACAGAGAACTCAAACTTTTAAGAATGAGCTTAAGTCTAGTACCACCCTTGTTGCCATCGATCGCCGCCAACCACCGCTTACTGCTATTGACCAGCACATATCGTCGTCGACTGTTGCTGACTGTCATCGATAACTACTAACTGCCGTCGAGCACTACTGTCGTCATTAATCACTACATACTGTCATCAACTGCTGACCACCGTCGATCACCACCAATCACCATCAACCACCACTGACCGGAAGTCGTCAGTCGATGTTGTAACTTGGAAAACCTAGTAATTATTTTCCGTTTGTGAGATAAAGAGTTTCTATAATCATCAACCTATAATAAATTTTTACATCAAGGCCAAACCACATAGATTTTTTCCTTTATGGGTTTTTCACGTAAAAACATTTGGGGTAGGTACTAGTTGTTTTCTTTTACCTGAGTGTGTGCTGAATTCTTAAGCAACATTAAGATGATAATCCATTACTATACCGCAAAAAATTTTATAGCACGCATCACATGTATATAGGGAAACCAATCCCTCTGTATTTGAAAATTTACCAAACATATCTCAACTAAATTGAAAACAAATTAATTTTGAATAAAAATATGAAAGACATAAAATAGGAAGGAAATAAATCAATGAAAGGTTTCATACAATGTCCCAATCAATCCTTCAAGGTTTAGAGTTTGTAGCTGGCCTACATGAGAATTAAATATGGAAAGGATTTCTTATATTTCCACAATCTTCATCAAGTGTAGTCATGATGTTGTAAAGAATGAGATTGGTGTTGAATTTTGAGAAGGTACTAAAAGAAATAACTTAGGTGAAGTCAGTAACAACTTGTTGGTGTGTCAGGATTTAACTTTATTGTATAACTCCTCTATTGACCTTTTCAGAGATGAAGTGTGGTTCTGTCATGATACACATGAATAATACAGGAAATATTAATAGCCTTTTTATTCACTGAACATTTATATATCTATTGGAAAAACATCCTAATTCTCATAATAACTTTTGAATCCATATCCCTTCACTAATCTCCGAAGCAAGTGTCATATAATCTGATTTTGAACTACTTTTTGAAACTACGGCTTGTTTCTTACTACTCATGTAACCAAATTTCCTCATATGTATGAGCAATAACGTGTGATAAACATTCTGTCAATGAGTTTTCCCGCTCAACCGGCATTAGTGTAGACTTCCAAAAATAATCCATAACAAGGAGTCATTTTAAGAAATCTAAAAATTTTGTAAACCATTTTCAAATGTTCTTCATTTAGGAAATTTATGTATTGACTCACAATACCGCTAAATCGAGGTCACTTCCAATTGTTAACTCTATTTGATGGTCATTGAAATCTATTTTTGTCCATCTCCACTATTAGTTAATATGCCTCCTCATACGGTTTAAACATGAGTGAGCCTCTTACTGTTGCATAGACCTAAGTGATTCCACTAATCTGTTATAAAATATTTGTATGATTGACTAGTCAAGTAATGCACGGTGAGGACACTTCCTAGGAAGCTTCTTAAATCTTTCTCAGGCTTCATATATGAATTATTCATCTAATTGGGTAAAATAGGTAATGTCATTTCCAAGTTTAGTCATTTTAGAAGGATTGAAATATTTCACAAAGAATTATTGGGCTAATTCATTCCATGCAGTGATAAAACTCGGGGCCAATAAATTATTAAGTCACATTTTAGCCTTATCTCTTAGTGAGAAAGGGAAAATCCTAAGCCTAGTAGCATCGTTGGAGACACCATTGTAGCAAAATGTGGCGTGTGATTAAAAGAAACCTACTAAATGGAGATTAAGATCTTATGTAGCTTTTAGTCCCTTTTTATGTTTTTTTTTTTTGTTTTTTTTTTTATTTTTTGACTATTTTTTCTAATTCAGGGTTGTAGGACACAAGTTATGATGTTCCAACACTACACATACACTACTATAATGATATAGTGAAGTGACTTTAAACTAATAAAATTAAAACAAGTACATGCAAACAAACTTCCAAAATCATATAAACTAAGCCGACAAATGTGTTGATATGATATGGGAGATAATAACAAAATGATTCACAATAATCAAAATGAGAAAACTCAGGGGAATGAAACTAGCAATAAATTAAACACGCAACTTAACATTTTTGGAGTTTTTTTTTATAAACACGAGAAATGAAAAACTAACATGTAGATGACAGTTACACTACAATTTTCAAGTCTAGACCTTAATGGTTCGACTAAAATTTTCCTAATTTGGAGTTCAATGTTACTCCCCAGCAATAACGTTAAAAACTTTATATAAACCACTTGAGGTGAAGCACATATGAATCACAAAAAGTATACGTGTTATATAAGTAATATATGAAATTGAGTTCCATGTATCGATCCTACAGAAAGCGAATTAAACCCCAAACTGAAAAAGGTTCATCTATTAATTCAAGTTCTAGCTCAAATGTCGGAACTTTGGTTTTTAGTTAAAGTGACTGCCCTAATTTTTTAAAATGATAAAACCTAGGCTAAATATGTGAGATAGAGAGTTTACGAGTTCTTCTTTAAATTGTTATGCAAAAATGTAGGTTTACACTAATGATTCAAATTTAAGTGTCAAACAGGAACACAATCTTCCTCATCTCCTCCTTGGTGCCTATAAAAGTTTGGCTAGTTCACTAGTTTTGTTCCCTAAAACCAATGAGCAGCCCAAAAATCTTAATCTCCTTGATATGTTTGCATAAATTCAAAGGAAATATCACTATTATTATAAATTCATGAGGTTAACATAATCATTCTAATTAGATATCATCCAATTTTCTAAGTTCACAATAAGTTTTAACTATCCATCTGGTTGGGATGAATGTAAATTAATTTTTCTAAGTTAACACAACACTACATGTCAATTCTAACAAGAATCACACCATCACCTCAAGCCTATCATTCCTACACTTCCAATCTAAGTGAGAAATGTAAATCTACTCACCATGCAAGTTTATAAACAGAATTTTAACTTTTTATATAAAAAAAAACCAAATTGCAATGGCTTTGCAACAAAGAAACTAAAAATATCCAAAATCAACAACCATAAGACTTGTTTTCAAAACATCAAAAGCATATAAATTGTGTTTTTGTTATTTTAAAACATGTTTTTCGAAGCATTACCTGTGTGAAGCTTCGCCGACCACCGACCGCCCGTTGTCGTCTGCCACTAGCCCCAGTCGCTAGCCCTTGTCTGTCATTGTCACACCCCACTCGCCCGCTCATATGTAGTGTTTCATGTTGGTTGTAGCAAGGAAGACGTCATGTACGTCACGAGAGACATACTATAATATTTGAATAATTGTTAATCTAATTTTTTTATAAAAATTACTTTTTTACTTTAAAATATTAAAAAATATCCAATCAAATATGTCTTATTATTTTTTTTCTTTTAAAAAATATAAATCATAGAACAGCTAAAAGTATTTCTAAAAATAAAAAAAAATAAAAACAGAAAGAGAGGTGCGATGCCCTAAAATACCACTTCCATTCCGCAATTCGCAATCCTGCAGCCACTCCCGCTTCCTTTCGAAGTGTCGAAGCCTCGACACCTCTTCCCCATCGCTCGGCGTCGACCTTCGTCTTCCCAGGCGCGACGCTTGTCCATCGACTGCTTGGCATCGGCACGCAAAATCTGAGAACGACAACAGCTCTCAGGTAATAACGAGTAGATTCTCCCTCATCTTTCACTTTGACTTTTGATTCACACGAGCAGGAGGCCAGAATCGCGCCGTACTATGTTGATTTGAACTGAAGCCCTTTGTTCCTTACTCTGTTCTTCCGCAACCCTAGCCGCTAGAAGCCGTAGGGACTAGGGAGGAAAATATCTTACACTTGAGCGAGCTAATTTACATTTGCACAACCATAATATCTAGATCAAATTTTCAATATCAAAGTGAATTTTATTTTGCACATCTTCTTATAATCTTCATTAGTAATTGTTGATGTGAAAAAAAAAAAAAATTGGTTTTGTTTGAGGGAGTGTAGAACTATTCTTACTCTACAATTTCATTCTCTGCTTGTTAATTATCGTTTCTCCAATATAGGGTGTCTCCGTAACTTGCAAATTTCATAGTCTGTTCTTCCTTCTGGTTGGCACGAATGTGCAGAAAGTAGAAGATTTCATGAAAATTGCTCTGTTTCTACTCTAAATATGTATTTATATATCTGATAGTTAAATTTTGATATCCACTTTTATAACATTTTCTTTCATGGTCACATCAAACATAGCATAGCATGAAAAGATATATATTATTTTAGAAAAAGTTATTGTCAGTTATATTTTAGTTATAGTGCTAAAAGATTTGAGCGCTATATAAATAAATATTAAAATTTTTATGCAAATACACAAAGAATAATGTGATATGTAATAATACATACAAATTATGTAGTATCTATTTATATATTGAACACCTAAATAATTTCCCAGTAAACATCTTTCATAATTTAGTGGTGCCTCCGAATGTGTTCATACCTAGTAAATTTAACAATAATTTTTTGTTTTTTAAAATCCTATGAATCATCAAATTATGATGGTAAAATCTTATGTATCCTAATAATTATTTAATATTTATGGATATTAATTTGAGAAGACTATGGAAATTTATTAAAGATCTATAAAGCAAGAAAACAAAGCAAATTTATTACCATTGTTATCATTATTTCATTTTTAACAATGTCATTTTTTATTATTTAATAATGATTATTATCTAAAGATCATAAGCAGGATTTAATACGAATAATAGCTCTGATAATGCAAAGCTCATCGAAAGGGAAGGCATGTTATACTACAAAAAATCAGAGACTAAACCCCAAAGAGACCTATTTTAGTCCTTGCGCTAAAACTTCTCGTTGTCAACGTAACTCCATCTCCAAGCTTAATTGATTTAGATTCTGACAAAGAAGCCATAACTTGGGCCTTGGTTGACCCTTAGCATGCTCAACGCCCTCCAAATTTGCAATACCAAAAATAATAATTCCAGTTTGATATTTCTGCTCTCTTCAATTGTTATATGGACAGTGAGGAGTGTTTGAATTTGATTAAATTTATTGAATGATTTTTTGAGTACTTGGATATATCTGAATATTAATAAGTAAAATTAGTGGCATATAAGCTCAATGGGTGAGTGATAGCTTGGTGGGAGTAGCTGTAAACTCATCGTCGACGTGCAGGTAGAAGCCTTGGCACTAGGCCTGTGTGTAGAAGTTGTTGAATGAAAGCTTCTTTTTGTTCAACTATGACCAAATCCTCTACAATTAATATCAACACCACCAATAAAGGGGGGCAATCAATCAATGAGTATACAAAGTTCTATTGCTTTAATGCTCTGAAAAAACTAGAGTGACATCATGTTTCCCGATGTCTTGATGGTCTGAAGGATTCGTTGCGTGTTTAATTAGTAGTCTAATCGATATGGTGACTCTTTGATGTGGTTATTTTAAAAGTAGTACTTCTTGGAACTTCAACCAGTTTCTTTATAGTCATCGATTATAGTAGGAATTATCAGGTGCAAAATTATAGCTTATTTCAAGCCAAACTTATTTAGCATAGGCGACCTCCAAACCCATCGCACTACGACCTACCTATGACCCTTCTATGCTTGTTGAGAAACACCCAACACCTATTGAAAGGAGCAATCCTTATGATAGTGATCCCATTCACTGTTATTCTTCTAATCAAATGAGACATACATCTAATGAGTGACTAGTGGAAGACATTAAACGTTATCGTTGAAAGAATTACTAAAGTAAACGATTATCAAAAGTTCTTGTGATTGCCCGTAGCTCGCTGACAGAAGATTATTCACAATCTTTAAAGGTCAGATGATAAAAAAATGAAACGCAAGTTATCAAAGTATGTAGGGGAGCATTACTTATTAGGAAAATCTATTAGGCTAATGTTCATTGTGATGTCGATTTGGATGCTTGCCACATTCTCATTGTCCAGTCATGGCGGTATGTTTGAATGTGACTCATTATGGTAAGGATTACAACTCATCTTAAGTAATCCAGCTCATGGTCACCAAATCTTCTTTGACCAGTCCCGCATCATTTCCACTAAATGTTGAAGATTTTCTTTAATACTTTCTGAGTTACGAGCAATAATTATTTCTTGAATTGCTAGCATAACACCAAATTGATTTAATCCCGGGGTCGAGTCTATCGAATTGGCCACACTATCTTATGTGCCCCAAGGAGCAATGTTGAAAGGAATCAAGGATGAATTACTTGCTAGACACTTAATTTGAGTAAGCCCCAACCCTTGTGCCATATTTGCAATGTTGGTTATGTAGAAAAATGAAACTTGGTTTATGTGCATGGATACTCCAAGATTACTATAAAATATTATTTCCCAATAGCTTGCTTGGAAGACACTTAATAAGGTTGAAGGCTCACACACTTTTTACAAAACTGATACCACCAAGTTCACATCTGGCCTACAAATTAGAAAAAATAGCTTTTAAAGCTTGGGATGGTCTCTATGAATAGCAAGTCTTGCCTTTTTGGTTGTAATGCTTCAAGCATTTTCATGTTTTTAATGAACCAATTGATAAAGCCTTTCATCAACCAATTCGCTTTTGTTTATTTCAATTACATTTTAGTATATAACAAGCTTAGAAAGATCAATTGGAACATCGAAAGTAGATCCTTGCTACGCTTGAAATGGAGAAGATATTCCCAAATTTAAGGAAATGTGAACTCGTTCGTGAATAAATATTATTTTTAGGATTTCTTATTAGTGGCCAAGGTATTTAGGGAGATAAAAAAAAACAAAAAATGTTTTGAATTGACCCATACTTTCAAACTTTCATGAGGTACAAAGCTTACATGAGACACTTTATGTTTTATTGTTGTTTCATTAGAAATTTAATGATTCATATGGCCACTAACTGATTGACTCGAAAACATGAAATTTTATCTGGATGATTAACAAGAAGCAAGCTTCTCCATATTGAAGGGGAAGTTGAATTTCACACTAGTGCTCATTTTTTATTTGTTGAATATATATTTTAAGTTGAAGTTGCTGCTTCTATGATTATAATTGTAATAATGCTTATTCAAGAGGGCAGGCCTATTGAGTGTATAAGCAAGATGCAAATGACCACATATTGAATTAGATGATTTATGAGCAAATACAACATGGGAGCAATATCCAATTAAAAGGAGTTTGTCCTATTCAACAACCATTATGCCTTCAACTATATGTACTCTCAAAAGAACCTATCTTGAATGCATGCTTCTTGGGTGCTCCTCTTTTATAAATGTGCGTTATCTTTTAAAAATTGACTCAAAAACTTACATTGCACCTTAGCTGTTGTAAGTCGGAGAACATCTACTCGTCACGCGTTAGGTTAAAGTTATTGTGTTCAAAGCTCTCAAAGAATCAGATGCTAGTGATGAAGACTTTGTGATACAAGGCTCACCCGGGGGCTGAACCGGTTCAGCAAGGGAGCCTCAAGTTTGCTGGCCGGTCCTTTGGTCTAGCCTAGGGTTGTCTCTCATGGGGAGGGGTCTTTCCCCTCCTATTTATCTACCACTTTATGTATGTATTTTATTTTGATTAGTGTTCAGTTTTTGGCTTTGAGAATTCCGTCAGGACAACCTCTGACATCCCTTTTTTTCATCTAGGGCTATATCCGAAAGCGAGAAGTTGCTCTGGTTGTAACTCGTCAAAGCCAAAAATTAATTTATTTATTATAATTTTCAAATAAGTAATAATAATTTTATAGACGATATTATGTAACAATGATAACAACTAAAATAATGTTGAGAGGAATAATTGTCTCTAAAAGTACACTTCGAAGACGTTATAGTTATTAAATTTACATAAATAGACTTAAATTAATGCTACATACCTGCTTGTAGAATAGACAAATGAAATCCTCCTATCTTAATCACAACATCATGCATTGCATATAATTTTAACGCAATTAATTGTTTATAGTGCTCGGATTATTACCATGCCCAACCATAGGTTAACACAATGCAAGAAGTGAAATAAAGAAAAATACTCCTAAAAACATCGTGCAAACAATATTTTTTGTCACATCTTTTTTGCCAAAAACATACCAAATACAAATAAAAATGTAAAACGGAGCAAAATTCGTACAACGATCTACTATTATTTAACTCATGTAAAAGTATAGGGGATTTTACATACATATCATGTGAAATATTGATACTTACCTATTTCACATCTTAATATCTATATTTACAGATGTTGAACTAAAAACTTCTCGAATTCAACAATAGTAGCCCTCTGTGTCCTCCATCACCACACCGTAGTTCTTCCCCTCTTCCATGTGCTTGAAACACTCTCATTTTTCCTACCTAAGATCACATCCAAAGGCACCTGAAGTTAGAACCCTCCATCCGACTTCCTTACTTTAGCTGAACACTGTCCCTCGCCCGCTCGAAGCCGCAAACATCGTTTGACATCTACTTGGAAGTTGCAATTGCTGTTCCACACTTGCTTGAAGCCTTAATCGTCTGAATGACATCTATCCTCTCTTAAAGCCGCAATTAGCTATTCTCCTCCTTCGTTTAAAGCGACTGCATCGTGCTTTTATCTTTTGGGCCGACCACACCTCTCTGCTCTAGTCAAACACTGTCCTCACCTGCTCTAAGTTGCAAACTTCATCCTACAACTGTACAAGCTGCAATAGCCAGCTCACATGGACCCGAAGCCTCAATTGCCTGAACACCTTCTTTATTGAAGCCACAACTACTTTTTCTCATCCTCCTTCATTCAAAGTGACCGCATCGTGCCCCAATCTTTTATGTGCCGACCACACCTTTGTGGATGGCTCCCATCATTTTTTCTTGCGAATTAAACTACCCTATAATAATATGCCCTTCATGTCGCCCTCTTCAACTTTGAAAAACCTTTATTTCATCATATTCCACTTTTGTTTGTTTGCCAAATTTGTTAAATTGTTTTATTTAACTAAGATAAATGTTGTCATTCATATGGTGTGGATTGAGAAAATACAATAAAATACATAGGCAAATCGTGCTTTAGCTTTGTTATGTCATACAATTTGCATAGGATGTTATGAGCAAGAGTATAGTAGCTAATAGGAGCTTTGCTTCTCTTTCCCAAGTTTAGATTTTGCCTCAACCGATGGGGTTTTTCGACTCCTTTCTGCATCTTTTCATTGCAACCACTCGAGCAAGCTATAGAAGGTTTTGTTGTTTTAGGGCTTGGACTGATAAAAGAAAAGTGTTTATGTATTAGTTATAAAGCTTATAAAATGATTTTCTTATCTCTACTGCTTATTACAATTTTTCCATATAAAGGGCTATATATTTGGCTCTCATATATTGTATTATGTATGATGGAAATAAGGTATTCTTTTAATTTGTTTTTTCTTCTATCATATCTCCCGCTTTCTTCTTTTCTTTTTCCCTCTGTACATTTTATCTCGGCATCAGAGCAACAACAGCTTAAAAACACTATGGATTCCATTCTCTCAACATCAACACAAGCAAGTCAACAATCTGCAACTTCCTTCAACATGATAAATGAGATAAATATACCCCCACCATCAAATTCTGGATGTCTCACATCAAGAATGTGGTTAACACACCTTTAACACAAGAAAATTATTTTGTTTGGAAGGTACAAATCTCAAAACTTTTTATATCTAATGGTTTTGACTCTTTTTTAGACAGCACCACTCCAATCCTTTCAAGATTCATTCAAGTTGAGATTGGAAGCTCAATTGAAAATCAAGTTATCTCTTTTGGCAACTCATAGATAAAAACCTTTTCACTGCAATTTTCTTCACTATTTCTCCCTCAATTCTCCCATATATCCTTCAACTCAGCAACACAGCTGAAATTTGGCACACATTAGAAAAGCGATTTCAATACTCAAGCAAGTTAAGAGTCATTCAAATCAAGAATGAACTCCACAACATTACTATGAGAGGCAACACGATTTCTCAATATCTTGCTGTCATCAATAATATAGTGGACAATATTGCTGCCTCAGTTTCCGAGATCAATGAAGATATAATTCTGTACACTTTAAATCACCTACCATCAAGCTATCAAGGTTTCAAGTCAATAATTCAAACACAACTGCACTCGAAAAATTTGGAAGACTTTTACTCTTTTTTTACATAGTGACGAATGTAACTTGCCATATGAAATAACAAAAATCATTCAAGATACAGCTCTACATATAAAAGCAAAGGGAGGTCTCAACCTCAAAAAAATTTCAGCAAACCCTTCCTCTCAAGTTACTGCTCTCACGACTCAACTCAATGCCCAGCCCCAAGAATGGGTTCTGCATACTGGCTCAACTGCCCATCTCACCCCTCATATGAGCAATTTATAGCAACCAGTTCCCTACACAGGCTCTAACAAAGTAGAGACCGACAATGGTTAAAACACTGCCATCACTCTCATGTTGGCATTGCCATCCTTCCAACCCCTGATAGTAAGCTTAAACTATCTCCTATGTTTAGAGCACCTAAATTATCTCATACTCTTATAATCGTTAACATGCTTACAAAAGACAACAATTGCCAAGTTATGTTCAGTGGTAACAACTTTCAAATTCAAGATTCAACAACCAAAAAAATCCTTCTACTGAAACAGTTGATCAAGGGTTTTACCCAATCACAACCTTCGGCATTGGTACAAGCTCAAATATCTGACATCAAATATTGGGGCACCCTCACGAGAAAGTCATGTCTATGATATCTCACTTGCATTTTCATTTCAAAATTCCTACAACTACTCGTTCATATGATTGTTATCAAAATAAAAGTCACAAAAATCCTTTTGCTTGCAGCTCTACTACTTACAACATATTAGAAATGTTGCATTCTGATATTTGGGACCTTTTCCTCATTTTTCTATTGAAGGATACACATATTATGTTATTTTTATTAACTTTTTTTTACCTTTAGGTCAAAAATTTGATACCACAACACACTTTTTTTTTCTTGTAGAAAATGTTAAAAAATCAATTCAAAACTAATATAAATACTTGAGAACCGATGGAGAACATGAATATATGTCAAATGCTCTTAACATTTATTTGCAAGATCAAGACATCAAACATCAATTTAGCTGTCCATATACCCCAGAACAAAATGGTCTTGGTGAACGAAAAATGCATCATTTAGTAAAAAATGTTTGAACTCTTTTCAACACAATTCGCCTTCATCTATAATTTTGGATGAAACCTATCCAAACTGCAAATTATCTCATAAATAGACTTCCCTCTACAATCACTCACAAAAATCTCCTTTTCAATTAATATACAACACCAAACCGTAATATCATCATCTTAAAACCTTTTGGTGTCTTTGTTTTCTCTAGCAACCTCAACACATTTACAATAAACTCTCTCCAAAAGTTTCGCAATTTATATACATATTTTTGGATATAGCCCAGAATACAAAGATTATAAGTACTTTGATATTCAGAAAAATAAAATTCTCATCTTATGTTATGTTATTTTTGTTGAAGATCACTTTACTTGCTATTCCTCCCTAAACAACTCAATTCTGAGCGCTCCATCAGCATACTATATAACTACCATCTCTACTTATACCTACATCTACTATTCTAGCTAACTTTTCCTCTCCTCCAATTACACAATTAATCCCATTTAAGCATCCCATCTCACACACCTGCTAGGCCACTCCATTTCACATTACCTCTCCCACGCAACACCCACACAGAAACCTCTTGAAGGCAAGTGGCAGACTAAAATCCACTTATCCCCTTGGAAGAAGAGCATAGGAGACAAGTCTCGATGGGAAGTTAGTAGTAGACGGTCATCACTCAAAAGACTCCATGAGAGCAAGTGATTGATAAGGTCTCCACTAAACAATCTCTGAAGACTACGAGCCTCAAACTGTACATAGATATTAAAAATCTCAAAAGGCTGCAAACCTAATTAGATATAGGTACATTAAAAATCTCAAAATGTTATGAGTCTCAGAAGGTACATATATATCAAATGCCTCAGAAGTGTACAAGTCTTAAACGGTATATGTACATTAAAAACCTCGGAAGTCTACAACCCTCGGAAGGTACATGTACATCAAAAATCTCATAAGGCTACAAGCATCATAATATACGGTTGCAACAAAAATCTTAGTTATCTACAGGCTTCAGAAGGTACATGTACATTATAAACCTTAGAAAGCTACTAGCTTTTAAAGGCAAACCTCCAAAAACACGAGTCTAAAAAAGTGTTTAATTTTTTTTTTATGCAAAGTGCATGTGCTAACTTTGATTGCAGATTTTTACGTATGTGAAGCCAAAAATCTCAAACTAATGTAAGCCTTAAAAGAGTCATATGTTATCGAGCATTTATTGGGGACATACTTCAATTGGATTATGTTTGATTTGAGACTTTTCAAAAAATGTCGCACGGAATTAATTTTCATACATAAAACAAAAGAAAAGCCTAAGCAAGGCTGATATAGTTTAACATGACAATATAAGAACACATGAAGAAAAAAAAGACGTCTGGGAGGCAGATAGCCAACAAGTCGAAATCACTAATAATTTTAACGATTACATTAGTCTGACTCATACAATAAAATATAACTAAGCGCTGGAAAAAAGAAAGAACATAAAGAAGAAGGATGACCACAACAATTTGACTCGTACAACATAATATAGATGAAGATGCAAAAAACAGAAAAAGAAAAATGGAGCGCTACTCGATGTCAATGTTCTTCTGAAGCCTGGCTGGGGGTAAATCCATTTATGTCAACCCAAGTCAGACGACACACTACTCGAGCCTCCTTCACGAAACTCCAGATAAATCCCTCCCCAATGCCCTCCTTTTGTAACTCCTTCATCACCATCTTGTTTGGAAATAAAAATTCTTCCGTAATAGCTCTAGGCCATTCTCTGTCAAGTTCGATATCACCTCTTTGGGATTTTGATTTTTTCACTTATTTTCAGTAAGACAAGGATCTCCAAACGTCAGTATCTTGAAGCACAAAAATTCTTCTTCGAGATAATGCAAAAAAGGAGCCCCGTTGATCGCACAAAAACAAGAAGGCAACCTAAGCAACAACAACTCAAAAGGAAGTTCTTTTAATCACATAAAAGTAGGCTTGGAGACTTCAATTTTTCTCCTCATTTTTGCCTTTTTATAGGCTCAAAAAGGCCAAAAAAAAAAAATAGACAAAATCTTGACCAACCCTAATTGGCCTATGTGGGCTGTTCGATTGCGCACAGCCTGACGGCAGAAGCAAGCGATCCGCATGAAAACATGTGGCCCGCATGTTTCATGTGAAAAGTTATGACTGCGCCAATAACTGCACATCCGCACGATTTTTCCGCTCAGATCAGCCCCAAACGGGATCCTCGACATTGGATCACACAATCCGCGTGACATGGGACAACGCAAAGTGTTGTTTGATATTGTATCCTAAACTTATTTTGTTACCCTTTAATTCTAAATTTATCATACATTATTTAAGTGTAAGATACACACAATAGAGAGATGATGGATTAATGCACGTATAAGCATGATGAACTAAATTAAAATCTAAAAAGTACTGTTAACTTTTTTATATAAATTTTTATTAAGACCAAGAGGAGAATTTGATCATGTAAAATTAATACAAAATAAGGACAAACAATTGAAAATTTTCTTCGTCTTTAACAACAACTTATTATAACATGTGCTTTAATGATCAAGAATTATTTGAACCATCATTCAATCATCATTTCATGCATGGAAGATTGATATCACAATGTTTTATCATATTAAAATGTGTCAATTGCAAAAAGAGAAAACTTGAGTCGGGAGAGGTAAACCAGTTAATTGTGCTTCAGCATCAAAACTTGCATCCACATCTTGAGTATAACATTTGAGAATTCCATTTATTTCTCTGTTGGCTATGGAAGGAGAGAAATTTCTCTCAATAAGTAATGAAAAAACCTTACACTTTATCTTTCACTCCAAGTAGAAATATGATTAATGTCACTAAAGTCCGCATGAGCTTGTTTAGATCAAGATACCTCTCCCAAACACAAATCTCTAGCTCATAAAGAGGCTACATCTTCAAATCTAATGCTTATAATGTATATAGAAGAAAAAGATTACTTTTTTAACTACAATTACATAAAATATTTTTAAAATTTACAAATTAAATATCTAACAATTTATCTACCAATAATTTTATTTCTATGCTCTCTCACTAATTATAACTATCTTCACATTTATAGTGAATAAAAATTAATTTATATTAAGTTCTTAAACTCAAAATTTTAAATATCCAAATTTAACAAAATATCGATGATTGTACAATATGGTTCTCATTGTATAATATAATCAATAAATCTTAATTATTTTATCCTTCCATCATAATTGCTTAATTATATTAATTTTGAAAATTTATTATGTAATATGACATAAATCATATAGTATGATTAAGGTTAAATTAGTTTAATCAAATAACTTTTATTGGTGATTTGATCCTTTAAAATGAAGGCTAGTCATACTATATAATTATTATTATATATATGATTGGCTTATATTTTGAACATCATAATCGATAGAAATTTATTTGATAGTGATTTTATGCTACAATATATATCGTGCAGTATAAAATATTGTATATATAATGCAGCATACAATATTGTGATTAGTTTATATTAACTATTTATTATTTTCTCGTTTAAATCACTCATATGCATGTGCTATTTGTTTTAAAAAACCCTATATTCAAATACACATATGACTAAAAAAATAAAAATATATTTCATCAGATATAGCTCCAACCTTGTTTTTTGCTAACTAGCATGATCTGTTGGCATGATCAAACTTTTTAAATTATTTTATACATGAAGAAATTCTTTTGGGCTCCCATTTTCTCAAAGTTAAGTTCGTTCTTTTTTCAGCTAGTTAATAATCACTGCTCATATAGTATTTTGATTTACTTTTAATTACTTGATTTTGATATGGTATATTTAGTAGTTATCTTAAGAGTTTTAAAAGTTAATTTTGTGACTAGTTGATTCGTTAGTATTTCATGATTTTTTGGTTGGATATAATTTTGCTTTATTAAAATTGATTGTGTTACATTTAATTAGATTTTCTTGTTGATTTCATGTTATATTGTCATGTACATTTATTTTCTCTATACCTCTTTAATGTTGTAGTGGGCTTCAAATAATATATTTAGTTATTGTTCCTTATTTTTATTTTATCAATGTGTGTTGTTTTAGTGAAGAGCTGCGAGGAGCTAGATCAACGTTCGACATCTCGGAGAAGGATCGATGGGTGGTTTTAGGGTAAGCAAAAAAAAAAAAAAAAGAGTAACAATCTCCCTTCTCGGTAGTACCTCCTTCGGCTTCCCTCCCACTAGAAATTTTTTTAAGTGTTCTTATTGTCCAAAAATATTCTCATCTGTCTGTTCATCAATAAGATTATTTAAGCTTATGTTATTTTTTGAATTGAAATTTATCCATTTTGCTTTTGATTGTAGTTTCATCAGTACCAAGTGGTTGGTCGTGCCCTTCCGACGCCAAGCGATGAACATCCAAAGATTTATCGCATGAAGCTATGGGCTACTAATGAAGTTAGGGCTAAATCTAAGTTCTGGTAGGCAGACCCCCTTATTGTGTTGTCGACATTTAATAATTTTGGTCTTGATTCTGATCTTTTTTCCTTTGTAATAGGTACTTTCTGAGAAAATTGAAGAAAGTGAAGAAAAGCAACGGCCAAGTTCTAGCTATTAATGAGGTTCGTTTTTCTCTGATGTTCTCAGTTTAATTGTCGCATTGAAATACTAATTTTATTTGTACTATCAACAAATTTAACTTACTTCTTGTCTTTATATGGTAAGCTTCATGTTTTTGTAATGACATGATTTGATAGATGTTCACTAATTCTTTAATTTAGAAGATGAAGTATGCTTACTTTTAATGTTACTTTAAAAACTGTATCAATTGCTTATCGGGTGCTGATTGTTTGTTTGTTTTTTTTTCCTTTTTTTTTTTTTGTTAAATGGTATAGTTTTATTATTGTATTTATCCTTTCGGTAATATGCCGGAGGTGGGGATCACATATTACATGTTGATTGGATTTCTTAATTTGTTTTTGTTTGTTGGCTGAATTGAAAACAATACGGTAGTTATTCTACTTTTGAGAGAATACAGGCTCGTCTGATTATTTCCATCCCAGACTCAAAATTGACACATTTTTCTAGCAAGATTTACATACATATCACTTAATTCTTATGTATTTACATATCTAACATCTAAACTTCAATTTTTACATATACACCACCTTACCTATGAATCAAACGGTGTATTTGGCTTCCTAAAAGTTAAAATGAAGATGTTTTTGCTGTGATATGAAAGATTTGGGTGGTATAAATGAAAAGAGAAACAAAAATTAGGGTTAGATTTCAAAATACATAGAAATTAGGTGGTATGTATGTAAAGGTCCTTTTTTAAAAATAATTTTTAATTCATTAATTGTTTTAAAAATTCTATTTGATTCTTAATTGCCGCATGTTTCTATATATTACTACTAGTGAGAACCTGCCATTGCTCTATATAAATGTTCAATTTTTGTTTTCTTACAAATGAGTTAACCTAAGTAGTTTTCTCTTATAAATTTTATCTCAGCCTATAATATTGATAGGAACAACTACAACAATTATATTTTGGAAATAGCGAGGCTTTGAGCAAAGCTTAATAAATTGAATTTACAAGAAGTTCATATGCTACGGCTAGATGATACACTAGGACATCAAGCGATAAGCCCAAGAAAGGGAAAAATGTTCTGTCTGGGCTCTGGACGTGCTCTACGCGCGGACTCCAGTAATATGCTGCCACGTGTGCTACATCGCGGATGTTACTAGGAGGTTATTGAAGTGAAACCGTGTAGGTTATTAGCGGGTTATTTCAGGGGTTAATGCAGGGGGTTATTGAAGTGGAACCACATAGGTTATTTGGGGGTTGTTGTGGGGGTTATTGCAGTGAGTTATTGAAATAGAATCATAGAGGTTATTGCAGGGGGTTAATGGAGTGGAACCGCGGAGACTATTGGGGGGTTATTGAGGGGTTATTGCGATGTTATTGAAGTTAATTTCCCAATAACTCTCCAATAACATCTCAATAACCCTCCAAGTAACATGTGCGCTTCCACTTTAATATTTTTTTAGGTGGGCCCGTTATAGCAGCACACTTGGCGGTATATTTTTGAAGTCCGCACTTAGAGCTACGTTCGGAGTCTGAACATGATTTTTTCCCAAAAAAGGAACACAAATAGTGATTTAAAGTACATTTTTTTAAAAAAAGTGTTTTGAAGGACTCTGTTGAGGCTTGAGTAGGTGTTCTGAATACGCAGAGTGAATATCCTTTGTCGAATGTTATATTTTGAGTTGATGTACCTTGAACTCACCATTGATAATAATAACGATTGATACAGCAATAGTGGATTTGAACAGTGCATTTGATGTCAAGGATCTCACTCGTGTAGACGGTGTTGTGGTTAGACTTCGCAAAGCGTATTTTGGCCTCATTGAATTTGGATGCAAGCTTAAGAATAATGTTCCCTAAGAATTTATGACGGCTTAGGTTTGGATTTTCCAGAAGTAAATAAATTTTAAGAGGATTGATGTAAACATCTCTTGGGATAATTTTCATTGAAAATTTCTATATCAATATTTATAGGTATGTAGGAAAGGTGGGGGGTGGAAGGAATATCCTTTGTCGAATGTTATGTTTTGAGTCGATGTACCTTGAACTCACCATTGATAATAATAACGAATGATACAGCAATAGTAAATGCCTTAATTGATTTAATGAACATGATGGAACTAATTTTAGCGGCCCATGTCTTATTTAGTTTTTTCTTGGTATTAAAGGTTTTATAGTCGTCAGCCTTTGTAAGAAAGATCTGTTTAATAGTTAATATTGGAATCCTTAGGATCTCAATCACAAGAATTTGGAACGAAGTTATCCAGATTGTTAAGGAGCAAGGAACATGTTTTGCTCTCCTTTGGACAGCAAAAACTTATTTTTCTCTTTTTGAAAAAGTTGATTAGATCTAAAAACCTTTACTTTGATACACAAAATACGAAGGATCACCACTAACATAAATTCTCTATGTATCATAAATATATTTAACACCTAAAGTTTGCATTTTACACCACCAAATTTTTCATATCACATAAAAAAACCATCATTTTAACCTCTAAATTTGAAATACACCTTTTCATGCTTAGGTAAGATTGTATGTATTTAAAAATTGAAATTTACGTGTTAGACAAGTAAATAAATAGGAATTGAGTGGTATGTATCTAAATCTTCCAAAAATTTATTATATGCATAATGTGCATCAGTTCACAGCTATAACTTCAAGTTTGGTCAGTGCTCGGGTGGCATCTACTTTTCAGTTTAGCCTGACAGGATAGCAAATTTATTGTAAAATGTCAGTGGTGATTTTTCTTGGATAGCTCGAGGGTGGTAAATATACCTACTAGAAAGGCAAAAAGCTTAGTGTAGAACGATGGGTAATAAAACCTATTGGAATTGGAAAATTTTAAAACTTTGATTAGAATATCTCAGCCTAAAGTTTAATATCATAAATTCGGCTTTTTAAAGTAGTGACATTTACAAACATGTCACAGATTTCTTCTGTCTTTACATATCTAACATGTAAACATTCATATTACATGCACACCACTCGAATCTTTAACATCACCTCAAAAATACCACACATCATTATCTTTTTAAAAGTGAAATACACATTTTCATACATAGATTTGTAACACCAATGTGTTAAGTATTAGACATGTAAATACATTAAGAATTATGTGGTATGTATGTAAATTTTCCTTCAAAATATTGATTTCGCTAACACTTGCAATTTTTAGATTTTTGAAAAATATCCAACCAAAATCAAGAACTACGGCATTTGGCTCCGCTACCAGAGCAGGACCGGCTACCACAATATGTACAAGGAGTACCGGGACACGACGTTGAACGGCGCCGTCGAGCAAATGTACAACGAGATGGCGTCTCGCCATCGGGTTCGTTTCCCGTGCATTCAGATTATAAAGACTGCGACTATTCCCTCGAAGCTCTGCAAGCGCGAGAGTACGAAGCAGTTCCATGACTCGAAGATTAAGTTCCCTCTCGTGTTCAAGAAAGTGAGGCCGCCATCCAGGAAGCTCCGGACGACCTTTAAAGCTTCCAGGCCCAATCTCTTCATGTAGAAGGCTTGATTGGTTGGTTCTTTGTATTTTTTGCATGAATTTTACTAATGGTTTATGTTTGAGTTTGAATTTGGTTGGATTTTGGTAATGTTGGGATCCTGAACTCTACAATTTTTGTCTTCTATGCTTTGTTGTTTTTTATTCTTTTTGTAGTAGTTTGAACGTTTGATTTTGGTACTGGGTGAATAGGGTAAAATTTGCTTCATTTGATTTATGTTGGAAGGGGATCTGATTTTGTGATTGTTTGGTTTGCAGAAAAAGTTATGCATCAGAAAATAAATGCAAATAAATGTAATGCAAGAATAATGTGTTGTATTTAAAATATTTTGAAGTCTTTTTGATTTAGTGTAAAATAAAAGAATGGTTTTATTTTTTTTACTGTGTGGTTTGAAGTAAAGTGAAAATGAGATGTTTAAAATGTAATGTATTGGTCGACGGTGGAGATAGGCAGGCAAGTGCTGATAGTGGTGGTGGTTGGTTGTGGTTGGCAGCGGCGATGGCTGGCAATGTAGATTGCTAGCAGCCTGCCAGCGGAAAAATTATTCCATACGGATCNGTCTCGCCATCGGGTTCGTTTCCCGTGCATTCAGATTATAAAGACTGCGACTATTCCCTCGAAGCTCTGCAAACGCGAAAGCACGAAGCAGTTCCATGACTCGAAGATTAAGTTCCCTCTTGTGTTCAAGAAGGTGAGGCCGCCATTCAGGAAGCTCCGGACGACCTTTAAAGCTTCCAGGCCCAATCTCTTCATGTAGACGGCTTGATTGGTTGGTTCTTTGTATTTTTTGCATGAAGTTTACTGATGGTTTATGTTTGAGTTTGAATTTGGTTGGATTTTGGTAATGTTGGGATCCCGAACTCTACAATTTTTATCTTTTATGCTTTGTTGTTTTTGATTCTTTTTGTAGTAGTTTGAATGTTTGATTTTGGTACCGGGTGAATATGGTAAAATTTGCTTCATTTGATTTATGTTAGATCTGATTTTGTGATTATTTGGTTTGCAGCAGAAGTTATGCAGCATAAAATAAATGCAAATAAATGCTATGTAAGAATAATGTGTTGTATTTAAAATATTTTGAAGTGTTTTTGATTCTGTGTAAATTAAAAGAATGGTTTTATTTTTTTTACTGTTTGGTTTGAAGTGAAGTGAAAATAAGATATTTAAAATGTAATGCATTGGTCGACGGTGGAGATAGGCAGGCAAGCGCTGATAGTGGTGGTGGTTGGTTGTGGCTGGCTGCGGAGATGGCTGGTGATGGAGATTGCTAGCAGCTGGCCGGCGGGACCACCAACAGCAAAGGGCAACGGTGGGCAAGAGCACTTTACATGGTTGTGTAAGAGTGCTTGAAAATTGATCAAATGATCAAATTTCAAATATAGATATTCGGCCATATTTAACATTGTATCAATAATATTGGGGTTTAAATGTAAAATCTTATTGTAATATACACGCAAAACAATTACAATGCATGACTGCAGACAAAACAGCCCCGGTATGTGAAAAATCTTCTCATTGTCAGCTGAACCCGTTTATCATTTTTATAGAATTATTGATCAATATTTACTGTGGGATTATCCTTATTATTTGGGTAAGTGCTTTTTTTAAAAAAATAGGATTTACATACATACGACTCCATTCCTATATATTTACACATCTAGTACCCAAAACTTAAATTTTTACATACATACCATTTTACCTATGCAAGAACGATGTGTTTATACATTCCATTAGGGCTATCAAAATGGCTCGTTGATCGTGAATGGTTTTGTGTTCCGCTTGTTAAGAATCTTATGATCGATTTGTTCTCTAAGCAAATGAGTCGAGCACAAACAATTTTTTCGCACTAAATATATAAATGAGCCGAACACGAACATAGAATTGTTTGTTCGTATTCGCCTTGTTTTGGCTTGATATAATTATTTATATATTAAGGGTGTCGCCTACCCCAACATGTTGGTTGACATCCATGGTATAAGACCCCTTAGGTCGGGGGTTCAAATTCGCTCAGATGCAGTTGGTCTTACGAAGGCGGTATTAGAATTATTAGTCAGATTAGGGGTGGTTGGATGCCCGTATAATGGCCTCTGGTCATTCCTTTTAATATATATATATAGATATATATATATAGATACATATATATATATATATATATA
>JXCR01139842.1:0-18392 GCA_002079205.1 Phalaenopsis hybrid cultivar | reverse complement strand
ATATATATATATATATATATATATATATATATATATATATATTATGTATATAATAGTTATTTAATTAATCAAATTTAAGCCACATAAGGTAGCGGTGTTCTGCCATATAATGACAATTTTGATGAGAGTAATTTTTGGCTGTTTGAAAGCCAAAAGAAAATCAGAGGTTGAAAGAATGAAGTGATATAGTAATACTTAAATATCAAAAGCTCATGAGATTGAATGACAAACTAAAGATTGAAAAGTGGAGGCTGCATGAAGCGAGATAGTGTGATGATTATGCATGAATAAGCATTATTGAGAAAAGCTTGTGAACATGGAACTACCAGTGCAAAAAATAGTAGTGAGAAGCATATAAGAACTAGTGTGGGAGTGAGTGTGAAGAGAAGATCATCCATGAAGCAGCTAGCTCTAATCGAATAATGCAAAAATAATGAGCAAATACTAAGTGACTATGATAAACAATGAGGAGAAACAAACATTTATGACTAATTATTATGGTAAATATTGAACAAAACATTGAAATATGAACAAGGATTTTACTTGGAAAAAAGAGTTGAGGTTAACACTACAAAATGATACGACTAAGTGATGCGACACATGCTTTGGTATGAGCTTGTATTTCATTGGCAAACTTGGGGTTGGGCCGATGCATCACTTATTTTAGTTCCTAGATAATTTGTTGAAGCGCATTTTGAACAACTTTGGTTTTTGTACTCGTTCAATTGCTAGGTGATGCAACACGAGAAATTAAGTTTAGAATATTTTTTTACTTTATCATAATTTTAATTTTTAGTAAGATTAAATATTTATGTGTTGCTAATTTAGTTCTGACTTTCACATTTATAAAATTTTATTCCATCGACTTTACCTAACTTATTCAAATTAGTGTATCTGGTAGAAATTGTGATACAAAGTTGATCCCATTTTTGTCTCTCAACCATACAAAATTGATCCCATCTTAAACCCCTTTTTGAAGGATCTTGTTAAGATTAAATTAGAGAAACATCAAATTTAGGAATTAAATGGGCTACTATATGAATGGTTGGTGAGTAATTTGGAGCTGAGCACATTATTTTAAGTTGAAATCAACTTTAATTACCTTTTTGGATAAATATTTATTTTGAAATTTAAATTAAGTAGGTTTAGGTAGGGTTATATGTTAATTCACTTTCATATTATCATGTAAACTCTATTTTTATACATTGGCATGTAGTTGAATCAATTGATGATGAATCGGGAATTGAAGCGTGTGCATTTTTTTTGGGAATGGTGAATGCCAAGGCAAACATTTGATGTGGGCTGGTTTTGAACTTTGGACATTGGCAACGACTTCCAAATACTTACCAAATAAGATACATGATAACCACAAGATTGAAGCTTTGTTATCTTCTCTTCCCTCTTTTGTTCTTTCTTGAGTTCTTTGTTCTTATACTTGATTCTTTTCTATTTTTCTGCCGCTCTGCATCATTTTGCATTTGATGTTTTGTTTTCATTTTTTTTATTTTTTAATATTCAATTTCAAATTTAATTTAGATGTTTTGTTTTCATTTTATTTATTTTTTAATACTCAAGTTCAAATTTAATTTTCATTGTGGTCTTATGCATCAACTCTTTCTTTATACAATCGTTGGACATCTTCCTTTATGCATCGCAGCATGACAAGATTCTTTTCTAATTCCTCGAACGTCCATAACAATTCACCCTGTTAAGACTTACTGCAAAAGCTCCGTAATCCCGAAGTCCTTGCATTATGTATTTGTTGTGCCATTCACTCACTTCTTAGCTACGCCATCATCCTTCTCTACATGACAATATCATCTACCTCCTATGTCCTCCGCATCCCTCTTTTTTGCTCACATAAATTTTTCTCCGCTGTGTTTTGTCGCCTTTCGATTCAGATTTGACATCTCTTCATTGTTTGTGTTCTCGATAAATGTCACTCCCTAAAGCTTTCTGCGTCAATCACTCCCGTCTTTTTTGCAATCAACTACCCAAGGAATCCCCTGCTTACATCTTTTCTAGCAAGCCTTGCTTACATCTTTTCTAGCAAGTCTCTTTATGTTGCTACTCTTGTACATTGATTCCTGTTGCAATAGGCTCTTTGTGAGGCTTTGATCTAAGTGGCCAAAATCTAACCGAGGAGGGAATCATTATGTAATTATCAATTTGGCATCAATCAACTCTGCTTCTACAATAATTTGGTAATATAAGTTTCTTTAACTCTACATTCGAGCTGTTTATATATTTTTTTGTTTGTTACCATAATTTGGTGCATCTAAGGAAATTCACATGTTCAAGATGCATAGATTTTATGGGAAGGATCTATGGCATAAAAAACATGCTTACGGAGTATTGAAATTGTTGATATTCTTGATGGAATCAATGGCATTTTTTTGTTGACATTTTTCATGAAGGTCATAAGCATCTCCATAGAGAATATTATCTTAACATATGATTACAATCTGGTAGAGATTATTTGAGGAGTTATTGGAATGTTCTAGATGATAAAGGCGAGGATACATTCAATTATGCTATAGATTTTATGAGGGTTATGCAAATAACTGCTCCAAGTTTATTAAATTCTAAGCCACATGAAACTCTTGTTGAATAGTTGCTTGAAGTTCAAAGAGTTCATGTATTTATTAGTGGCAAAATTGACAAACTCGTTTTACATCTATGCCAATCACTCTAGTGACTTTTTTTTCACCAACTTTCTCTCTTTATATGTTTGAACTTGAGCAAGATGATTTAATATGAGCATAATTATCAACTTTATGATTTTATGTTTGAAGATAAACATGGACTAGGGATTGAATCATAAATGTTGCCAAATGGTGCTGTTGCATCTGAGTTTGTGGAGTTTCCAGTCCTTATTGGCACTTCCCAACTGTAATTTATGGAGATATAGTTACTTTACTGTACATTGTTTGGGTGTTGAGTTTGTGTTATCCACTGTTAAGCGATTGTGGGATATTCTTCGGGGTTGTTTTGAGGAAGATGTCTGATGCATTATTTTGGGATAATAGGTCAAGATCGTGGGATTGTGGGATAATAGGTCAAGATCCAGAACTTCCACATCCTAATTTCTATGATCAATGTGCAAATGTTGAAGATCTGACGAGTGTTCATGAAGCGTTTCCTCCACCTCCACTGTGCTGCTTAGTGTAATTCATCAAGAAAAGGGTTTTATGTTGCTCGTGGGAATTGTTACCATACAAGAAATTTGGTTGATGGTTTGTTTTAATTTATTAAAATTTTAGAGGTATTTTAGATTTGAGCTAGCATTGACTATTAGTTTGGATAACATTTAGTTTAAAAAGTTAATTAGGTTAGGATTTCATATGAAATTTTCTTGGAACCCCTATATTCATATTTGGGGTTAGTCATGGTTTCTTGTGAGTAATTGAATTAATTGATGATGAATTAAAATTGAAGCTTCTTTTCACAATATTTTCTCTCTCTGGCCTCCCCCGCCCCTCCTCCCCTCCACCCCCTCCATCTCCCTCTTAATACCTGGATCTCTTCTTTCCTTTTGTCACTTTGTGTCATCACACGTCATTATCATTTCAAGTACCCATTTTGATAGGATTAATTTTACCTTTTCTTTCAGATATTTGAATTTCTTCTTGCTTTAAGCTTTTAGCATATTCAAACTATCTTTTTCTAGGGAGAGCAAAAGTCACCTGGAATCATACCATTAGCCATAAAGGATGTGTTCAGCATCATTCAAGAGGTAATTTATGCAACTCTGTATGAAATAATTTTTTTTGTTTATCTAATTCCATTAGATACTGTGAATGACTCATGTTTATATTTTACTTCAGACCCCAGGCAGAGAATTTCTTCTTCGTGTTTCATATCTTGAGATCTATAATGAGGTGAGGGATCATTTTTTTAAACACCCAATAACATTATTCTGGGCTGCTAATTGATCATTGTCCTCAGTGCAATTTGTTTACTTAAAATGTATTCTTAATGTATTTTTGAAGCCCTTTGCAACTTGATTTATTTTTGGGTATACCGTTTTCTTCAAATTTTATTGTCTGTGCGCTGGTTTTCAGCAGGTTTTATTGTGATAGTAGCTAGAAGTAGTTACCTAATCTGACTGCTATGTTGGATGAACATTATAATCGCCTGCTTCTTAGAGTTTATAACACTTTAATAAATACTTTTGTATGCTGGAATTGTTTTCTATACGTAATATGGAGGCCAAACTTCTGGGGAGAATATTTTTTATTTGGGCATTATTCATTTGTGTTTTACCTTTTGGACTACTGGCTTGTTACAGTTAATTCCGCCCGATTTGTCCCACAAGTGGTTCCTTTTAATATGATTCTGCTTTTGCTCGGTGCATTTCTAATATTTTGAAGGTTAAGTTGGTGCTTCAGATGGTGTGTTTTTATTCACTCCTTTTTGATGCCCAAGTGATTAACATGTTTGATGAATGACGAACAACGTTTGGAGTAGTTTTTATTAAATAGCCTTTTGAGCGTGTATTTGCTGTTCAGAACTCTCGATTGTGGAAAAATTTTTTCACTTCTGTTGCTTGGAAATTTCGTTGAATTCATTTGAAATGTTTTTATTCTTAATACACTGCTGTTGCAAGTAGGATTAGTTTGGCAGTTTTACACTAGTTATTCTGATAGCCTCCATAATCCGAGCCTAATGCTTGTAACGAGCATTCCTTACTATTACAAGGAAACAATAGCAGCTAATTTTTTGGGCTTAACGAATAAGTAGAAGGCAGCGTAACTAAGAATGTGAAGACGGAGGATAAAATTTTATGGATTTAAGTAAAAAATATAACTTGTTCAAAGAATTTTGAACATACAATCTGTAATAGATGTGCTAGTGAAACATAGACGGGTTAATGCTGGTATTGATCTAGCCTTGCCCAAACCCGAGCCTAAGCCTAAGATGACTGTATAGTTTCCTAATGTCTATATTCTAAAAGCTGATAATTTGTTATTTCAAGTTGGAATGGGCTATTAGGGGTGTATGAGTTACGGACTATTATTAACTCAAGAGTTCAGGTGAATTCTTGAAATCTGAAATTGAAGGTTCAACCAAGTTATTTGAAATTCACTTTATTCTAATATTTACTGTAAACCCCACACTTGAACCCTCTATTTCTACTCATTTCCTCCCTCTTGCTTCTCTCCTAGTTGCTTGCTAGATGGTGTTCCTTCTCTATTTAAATCGAAGTTTCATTATCATATTTAGTAGTCATCATTGTTTCTGTGCCCAAATTCCTTGCAGCTTTTAACTATTGAACTCAGGCTTTGTGACTGTTGTCATCGACACACCAATCTCATATTGGTTCCTTCTTTGCTTCTTCCCATTATTGCCGTTCCCTTATGGCTTCATTGCTTGCTTCTTCCTATTTACATTGCTCTTTTGTCCATTTATCTTGACCGCTACTTTGATGCCATGTTTGCTGCTGCTACATTCATTGCACACTACAAGCTACTACAATTTTGTTGCTCTGCTCCTTCTCTAAGACACTTTTTTACTTTTTAGACGTCACTTCTTATGCTACTATTTAGAGTAATTTTTGATTCATAGATGGCCTTAGGCCTCAACCAAATTCGGATCTTTGGTGCTTAGTATGGTTAGGTTTGGCTGGATGTGTTTTTAAGTTAAGTACGATTTAGATCTAGTTTTGAGAGTATTGATTAAGGTCACTTCATTTTTTTTTTATTCAAGACCTACATTTTACTTTTTGAGTGACAATGACATTTGAGTTAACCAATCAACAATGGGAAATGAAAATTTTACTGCTGAAATCAAATAAGGAGTACAACCAATCATACGGAAATGGGAAATAACAACAAAGATGACACAAAAATTGAAACTAGGGTTAGGTCTGGGGGAGGTGGTGATCGGCTACGGAGTTGGGAAGCGGTGGAGAGTGCTGGAATGAGGATATGGGGGTGCTGATGTGAGGCAGCAGCATTACAAAGTGGGTGGTGAGTTGCAGTTTAGGGGAAGACAAAAAGTATGAAGGGGCTGGATGGCCGAAAGCGGAAAGCGGGCCTGTCCTCGGGATGATGACAAAGAGGAGGGTTGGCGGCAAGGGGCAACAAACTGTGAATGATCGATAGTTGTTAGACGATTGCATGAAAACAATAGTGGCTGGCCGCACCAAATACTATGACGGCGACAACGAAGGAAAGGTTGTGGAGGAGTGAGAAGGTCGAGGATAATCACCACCTTGGATGAGATGTGGTTAGTTACACACAAGTCTCTTATGACGTGGGACGCACATGAGCGCGGGAGCGAGGCTGATGCAGGAGCGGGAAATGGATGCAGGAGCATGAGATGGACGCGGGAACGGACTTTTGCGGCCCGGATCGGTTCGGTCTAGCATCCGTGAGAGCTAGTTGGCCCTTCCTATTGGAGTACCACCGCTTTCAAGTAGAGGGGCTTACTCCTATTTTTTTTATTATCATATATTTGTGTTTCCGACAGTTTAGGGTTAGTTTTTGTCATGTTTCTATTCAAGGCAACCATCAACGTCTTGGTTCCTCCCTTGTAGAGTTGTATCCAAAGGGGGATGGCGCTCCGATTGTAACTCATCTAAGGTGGTGATTTTTTTCTAAGCGTTGAGTGTTGCTCCGTCTGCATCTCATTTTTGAAGGAGTATTTATCGTCGACTTCTTATCCTCCACAACCATCACCTTATCGCCGTTGCCGCCTCCTTTATTCGCTTTCAAAACCATCAGACAATACTACTGCTGTCTTTCTACAATTCTAGTCGCCAACTTTCACCTCCTCCACCTGCTGCCATCCCTTTCGGCTACCTTTTGCCTTTTTTCCATTCATTCTAGTTGCCCGTCTTCGCTGTCTAGCCATTCCCCCACTGTCGCAGCTTTTGGCAACCCTCCTTTTGCAGTGCCACAGTGTTCCATGCATTCCCCGCTGTTGCCGCCATCATTCCCACTCGCTATCTCCACGATGAACAGTTGTTTTCGACTGTTTAATTTTGTTTTAGCTCTCTTGCCGGCCCCTAATTGCTGTCTTTCAACTCGCAAACCTCCACATTTCCCCACCTTAGCCCACTGCAGCCCACCATAACTTCCCCTTCTGCCTCATATATCCATCCACCGTGTCATCACCATCCTCTTGCACCAAACCTACCATCACCTAGACTTAACCGTGTTTTCTTGTGTTTGTTGTTGTATTTTATTTTCAAGTGCGTGTGACTGTAATCACATATTTATTTTCAATAATAATTTGTATTCCTATTATTGTTTATGTTAACTTTGGTATCAACCGTAAACTACTCGTCGTCGGATATAGCCCTATAAAGGAAAACCTGGATGCTGACAGTTGTCCTGACGAAAACTCGAAAAAAAACTGACTTAAAACACAAAAATAACGTATTTATAGCCCTAGGGTAATGAGGAGTAGTTCCCACTCCTAATAGGAGGGATGCCTTTGCTTGGAAGGATTGGTCTACCTTGCTTGGACCGAATTGGAAACCATTTTGTGACTGACATACCACTCTACATCCCTCATCAATCTAGCCCAAAAAAATGATCCTTCACTAATGTGAGGGACTTTTCTTTGCCAAAATGTCCTGCTAATCCTCCATTGTGACTTTCTGAATGATGGACTCCTTCATCAAACATCTAAGAATATACAACGTATTATGGTGGAATAGGTAGCCATCAACTATGTGGAACTATCTTGTGCGTCTCTCCTTACACTGTTTTCAAATATCCTTGAAATCCCAATCTGCTTGTACAACTCTTTCAACACTTTGAATCTCGCAAATCTAGCATGCATGGAGGTGATCAACAAATGATGGAGACTAAAGACATTTGCTACTTGATTTTGACTTCCTGCTTTGTGCTTGGACTCAAATTGAAACGACGCCAAGAACTCAACCCAAGGAGCTTTTCTACTCTTCAACTCACTTTGTCTGTTCAAGAATCCTAAAGCCTTGTGATCTAGGATCAGAGTGAACTAGCTTGTCAGTAGGTAGTGATTCTAGTGATTAAGTGCTCTCACAATTGCGTAGAAGTCTGTCGTATGCCAAATTCTTTTTTATGGACTCGATCAACTTCTCACTAAAGAAAGCTACGAGGTGTCCTCTCCGGCTCAACATTGCTCTGATCCCTACATTAGAAGCATCACACTCCACCTCGAACAACTGGCTGAATTCGAATAAAGCCAACACTGGGACCTATGTCACCTTCTCCTTCGATGTGTCAAAGCTGGACTAAGTTGCCTCTATTCACTGGTCTGTCAGGGTCACTATAATGGTGCTAATGCTCTTGATTAACCTCCTGTAAAAGGATGCTAGCTCCACAAATGGCCTCAGCTCGGTAAAGGACTGGGGGTGTCCAACTCACGATAGCTTGATCTTTGTGGGGTCTATATGAATGCTTGCACCAAACACAATGTAACCCAAATAGAAAACTCAGGCTATGATGAAGTGACACTTTGGGTGCATACAATCACTTAGATTGCAAAACCTCAAAAAACCCCCTTAGTCGCTGCAAGTGCTCCCTCTCTAAACTGTTGTAGGCAAGGATATCATCAAAGTACACAACCACGAACTTCTGATGTAAGCCCATAATTCCTGATTCATCAGCCTCATGAAGTTGCTAGGTGCATTGGGCAGTCCAAATGGCATGATGGTCCACTTGTACAATTCATTTCTGGTCTTGAAGTCTGTACTTGATAGTGATCCTGTTGATAGCTTGACTTTCAATACACATCCATCATGAGCCATCCTTTTTTGGCACCATCAAAATCAAAGTTGGGACAACGCTTAACTGGTACTCTCTTCACCAATCCCCTCAGAATGAGATTTTGCAACTGCCACTGTAACTCCTCGTACTCAGCTGGTCTCAATCTATAGGAAAACTTGTTTGGCAACACCGATTCTTGTATAATATCTATGACATGCTTGGTATCCCTAAGCGGTGGCAAACCCTCCGAGAGATTGTAGGTTATCAGATCCGGAGAACCGACTAGCACGGGATGGATTGCCTCTGGTGGTTCTATCTCCACCTCAATTCCCTCTTGGATGACTAAGATCATCGCTACTGGGGATTCCTGTACCGAATGTAGAATGGCGGTGCAGGGTTCTACAAGCTTCGACGTGCATATCAGTTCTTCCAATATCCGTGATGGGCAAGAGAGCGATACACTTCCCTTCCTTCGTTAATGGGTAAGATGCTGAATTTTGCGATCAAATTGCCATAGTTTTACCAGCAAGATGTGATAGGCATCCATAGGCCTCACTTCACCCTACACCTGATTTTGTAGCTGGTCTTCAATGGGAAAATCTAGTAAGTACTATTGATCGACTCGTATCTCTTTACACTCCTTCAACCAACTCAGGGAATAGAGATGAGAATGCTTTTGTGTAGCCAAGTCCAACCTTTTCACCATAATAGCGAAGATCACATTCTTACAGCCCTCTCGGTAAATAATGAGGTTGAACACCTTCCCCCGCATGGTACACTTAGTGCGAAAGACGCCGTACCTCAACCTGGAGTGCTCCTTCTGAGGTTTAGTCTGCAACATCCTCCTCACAACTAACATCTCACTCTCATATCTCTGGAGCTGATACTCACCTAATTTTTCAGCTGTCTCTTTCTCGTTCACTTCCTTCACGACTCCTTGCTTGGTGAAGGACATAACTTGACTCGTTAAACAATTGGAAGCAATGGGTCCAAAATCATTACATCTGAAGCATTGTCTGTCTGGAAATGTATTGAGAGTGCTATTCTTCTTAAGCTTCTTTCCACTTTGATCTGCCTTATCATTCTCCTAACCTAGCTTCCCAACTCCTCCAGGCGTGTTTTGCCACTGCTTCCAGTTGCAGGGGGTTTGTCTGAATGTGGGTAGGTATCTGCTTTGTTTCTGTTCTTTATTCACCTTCAATGCTAAAGTCTGCACGTTCCTCAGTGTTTATTGGTTTGTAGTTGGACCACATTATTGATGATAGGCTTTAGGCTTCCTAAATAATTGGTTATTGTATACTCTTGTGTCTTCGTTAGTTCACATTTCAGCTTAAATTGCATAAATTATGTTGTATACTCCACGGATAGTTCCTTCTATTGCATATTGTGGAGCTTCAAGAAAATATTCCAGCGGTAGTGTGGAGGTTGTTATTGTCCCTGCATTGCCTTATTAATTTTCTACCAAGTAGTGATTTTGTCCCTTCCTTTTGTTTTTTTCCTCTTTAGGTTCTCCCACCACAAAGAGACATTCCTCTTCAGCTTGATGGTGGTTAGCTTTACTCTTCTGTCATTGGGCACCTTGTGTTCAAAGATCCTCTTAATAGCCTGCATCCACTCGTGAAAATAATCTGGATTCATTTTCTCCCCGATGTTCAGCGGGTACACTTTACCACCAGATCTCTATGTATCTTAGAAGACTTCTTTTCTCTAAACCTTTTCTGACATTGAATTCCGAAATGCCTTAGTTGATCCACCTCTTGGTTGAATTCATCTCTACGGAAAGGTTTTAGATATTCTTCTTGCTTTCCTTCTCATATCTCTCTATGGCGATCGACGGTGACCTCTTCTTTGGTCCTTTTGTCAATGACATCGAGTTGTTGTAGTACTTGGTGGGGGTAGTCGCTATCTCTCATCCATGGTAAACTCTTGATCTATGTTTTTGCTGTGGGTAGGTGTGAGGAGGTAATGTAGGGTAGGAAAGTAAAATTTTGAGTGAATATAGGTTGTGTAGTGGTGGATGCTATGAATCCTAGGATTGGAGTAGGGTTAGGGTAGTTCTGATATCAAATAATACTTTAACTAACCAAACAACAATGAAAAATGCTAATTTTATTACTGAAATGAAAAAAAAAGAATACAACCAACATACATAAGCATGAAATAGCAACAAGCACGAAACATAATTTGAAATTAGTGTTAGGTCCTAGGTGGTGTTGATCGACTATGGAGGTGGGAAGGGGTGGAGAGTGCTAGTATGAGGATATGCCGGTGCTCGTGTGAGGAAGTAGCTCTATGAAGAGCGTGTTGGGTTGTGCTTTTTAGGAAGGCAACAACTATGGAGGGGCTGGATTGCAGACAGGCGGCGAGCGGCTATGGAGGTGGGAAGGGGTGGAGAGTACTGGTATGGGGATATGGCGGTGCTGGTGTGAGGAAGCAGCTCTATGAAGAGGGTGCTGGGTTGTGGTTTTTGGGAAGGCAACAACTATGGAGGGGCTGGACTATACACAGGCGGCGAGTGGCCTGCCTCGAAATGACAAAAAAGGAGGAGGATTGGTGGTAAGGGGCAATAGATTGGGAATGGTGGAGAGGTGGTAAAAGGCTGCAAAAAAATAATAAAGTGGCTGTTTTTCAATGGTTGCAACAAATACTGTGACGACGACAGTGGAGGGAAAGTTGCGAAGGAGTGGGAAGGTCGAAAATAATCACCACCTTGAACGAGATACAACCGGAGCACTGCCCGTTGTTGGATACAACATTATAAGGAAAACTAAACGTTGATTGCTGTTCTGTCATAAAACACGTAGAAAAATTGTCCTAAAATACGAAAATAACATACTTATAGACCTAGGGTGAAGAGTGGACACACTCAAAATAATAGAGAAGCCCATGCTTGGAAGTATGGGCTGATTCCTCCCTTTGTTGGACCGAACACGGTCCAAGTGAAATGCACCAAAATTGCCCCGTGGGCACTGGACGCCCGCGTCACACAACCAATATGATTTGTTTTGCATACTCATAGATTACCATGGCTCTTTATTTGTTCTTTTAGGCTTGTAATAGGTCAAATAGATGTAGTCTCATCATACTTTTCAACTTAGTTTCAAAATTTTAACTTGGTTTTTAAATTGTTCACATAAGTTTTGGCTTTGCATTAGGCAAGATCTAGGGTGCAGGTGCAGGTGCAGGTAGGCCTTTAACACTTTGTACAAGGCTAAGAGTGACCATGCCATTATAAAAACAAATTTTTTGTTCTTCACTTCATATACTGAATTTGAGATTTGAACTTCTACATTAAGCTTTGAAATTGATGTCCATTTGTCAATTACGCTTTCTATGCTATGTTTGTTCACTTGCATAACTCTTTTTGTCTAATTTATTTATTTATTTTTCATGCCAAGTCCTTGAAAGCATTTACAATTTCAAGAAAGCATTCCCGTTAAGCTACAAAGTTTTGCTAAATGTACTTGGGGCTCATGTGGTGAAGATTATGCCGACTTTGATATTCATGTCTCCGAGCATTTGATAGAATTCCATACAGATTTTCTCACATATATTTGGGGTAGACACATATTTTACAACACTAATGTAAATATAAGCACCTGCAATTGTAAAGATAGGTGATCTCTCTCAATTCCTCCTGTTCGAGAGGTAGGAAATCTCTCTTAAACCTTAAACCTAAAACTCACAACAACAATCTGATGCATACCCTAGCCCTAAACCTATTAGCGTCTATTTATATTAAATAATAATAAATAGTAAAAGAATCAATTGTCATTAGCCTAATAAAAGATTATACATAAAAATACTCTCTTCCCAAAAAGATACATTGTTCTCAATGTGGAAAAAAATGAAGTTGTTCCTCCTTCATTATAACTTTCTCTATTTGCTTATCAACTGTCTCCTCGTCACTTACTGTGAGAACTTGTAATGTCCGATTTTTGCAACGATGTTCTGGGGAAAATCTCTCATCATACGGAAAACATAATTCTTTAACTTGCTTCTCCTGGATCTCTGTATCCGTAAGGCGCTCGAGTGTTGCCCTCAGCCGTTGCTTATGATTCTTGTTTTGTGAAGCTTTCCTTTGGGCTTATACTATTTGAGCATTTAGAATCAGTGTGATTGTAGTATTTCGGTATGATGCTCCACTTGTGTTGCTCGTAATGGCCAATTTTATTACATTTTTTTCTTCAATCAACTGTGCTGATTCAATAGTTTTCCCTAATCCTCGCGGTCTCAGTAGGCAAAGTGATGCTCGAATCTCTAGCTTTACCCCTTTCATGAAGTTGGCTTCCACTTGTTTTGATATCCTTCTCAAATGGCCAGATAACATTTCAAATTTATTCGTATACTCCATCATGTTTCCTTTATGGACTAATGCAAAAAATCACTCATGTAAATCCCCTTCCCATGTAATTCTAAAGCGCTCTAACAATCGGATCTTGAATTATTCCCATGTTCGGATTGACTGACATTGTTCTCTCCATTGATACCATGCTAGAGCATTTTCTTCCAAACCTAGAACCAATGCCATCAATTTTTCTTCCTTTGCCAACCCATTAACTACAAAAGTATCTCTCCACACGATAAACCCATTTATAAGCATCTTCTCCTTCAAAGATCGACATCTTCAGCTTTCTCATGCACGAGTTTTTCCCAAACTACTTTGATTGAAGTTCTTTCTACTCATAAGGCGAAGAATTGATTCCCTTCCTTGACCAATATTGATTTCTCTTCTTCCGTGAATTTGGTGTTCCCCATAATCAACCCACCCATCCCCATAAGCTCCATAATTGCCTTTTGCTCGGAAGGCTGCCATAACAAAATACACTGGTGTGGTGGGATGCAGCCCTCTGTCGGGGTCCCACCCATCATGGTTCATTGTTTTGAAATCCTTCAAATTGATCTTCTTCTGCCCTGAATCACCAGCCTCCCATTCTACCTGGTGCCTCTCGTTCCTGCCATTCGAATGTCATGCCACTCCTTCCAAGTGCTGATACTCGAGTCTGCTTCCTATTCCTTCATCCAATCTCATAGCTTTAAATTCACCGGAGACAATAATGCTGCCCTGATGTCACACGAATTCTTCTGACTGCGGTCGTTGATGTTTCTTGCAGATGTCGTCGCTTGATCCCGCTATAGGCGGCAAAGAGTTTGTGTGGGACTGTACATTCTTCTTTATCATTTCTTTTAGGAATGTGAACGTTCTATGACTGAGAAACACTAATTTTTTCTTAATTTGATTTGATTGACCTTTTTCCCTAGTTTTTACCTCCAAAGCATCCACCTTTTTGGCCGTCATTACTCATGGACAGTTTTGCAACTCTTTTATGTTGAAATCATGAGATTCAGAATTTCTGAACGCGGTTTCTACATGTGCAAATCTAAACGGCATGATTTCGAAATTCTTGTATCTAGTATGGTGGAACTATTGGAAGCCGCACAAAACTCTTAAAGTCGCAATCAAAACTTGCATATGTTGCAGATCTCGTTCACAAGTTTCTGTTACATGCGATGCAAAAGTCCTTTACACCGTGATCCCGATCGACTATTTCAATCAAGAGCGGTGCGTAACTCCTGTACGCCGTGATGCCACACATTGGTTTTCAAACTGAGGCGGGGAAGTTCACTCTAAATAAGTGCTAGCACGTTACAATCCCTTCACAACCTTCTTGGCTACATCTAATTGTGTTGTCTCACAAGATTTGGCTTTGGTCCCATCTTTCTGCTATCTCCAATAGCGATTGTATCACGAGCTTATGTCACAAACATTGGCTCTGTCTATCACAATCTCATTTGTTGACTTCCCAGTTAGGTCAAATAGCTACCATGCTGTAAGTTACGATCCAGTGCGATTGCGCCTGTTAACCTCGCTTTCAGTCGAGGTGTAGTTTTCCCCTCCTTAGTAGCCTAGGATCTAGCCGTAGGATCTTTCTGCCGACTACTCCTAGAAAACTAGTGAAGGAGCCCTCCCTGTTAGCAATTCTGGACTTCTCTTCGCTCGACTCGACGTTCCATGTAGTAGGCTTGACCGCTATTGCCTAGCAGGTAAGACTACGAAGGAACTCAGGGAGCATTCTTATAGGACTGACGACCTTAGGATTGACTCTACTCGTTGATTTGGCGCCGCTGCGCTCTTCGCCGTCCTATTTAATCGAATTCGAGCCGAAATCTTGATAGGATTCGGACCGTGACGCGTTTTTAACCCGATCGACGACGAGATTGCCCGGATGACTCGGCATGACGAAGCGGGCTGCGTCGATGCGTCCGGAACGTCGATTTTGCTTAGGGGGACGTTCGTTTCATTGCGACGACGCGTCTTGGGGAAAATACCTATTTAAGTGTTTTATAATAATAAAAAATATATTATTATTATTATTGTTATAATTAATTCACATTAAAATCCCTAACCTAAATTTATCTCCCCCCGCCTCATTCTTTCGCGTCCGTGGGCCTACCTCTGCCCTAGCATGGCTCGTTCGATTGCCTGGGCCGCTCCTTCGTGCCGTTGGGAGATTTCGTTCCCGCGTTCGCCTCTCACACGCGCTCGCCTCTCGCAGTCGCCCATCCCGTATCCTATCCTCTGCGGGTATCTTATCTCGTCTGCTCTCGACCCTCCTTGCCGCAGAACGTGGTCTCTGCGAGGATCATATCCTCTGTCTCTCTCAATCCTTCGAAGATCCACATGCGATCCTCTAATCATTCGCTCTCCTTCTCTCGGGTCTATATGAAACTCTGTTTTGGAGCGTAAAAAGAGGCCAAAAATCTTTCTAAGGGAGAAAACTCTGCTATTTTTCTTTCTTACTCACTTCTTTGGTCTTCTGGTGCTTGAATCGGTTTCCTCCTGCTGTTGGGAGAGGAAGTGAAGTTGTGGAGTGCTTTTAAAGTTTATGTGCTACTTTCTTTTTGCTTCAAAGAGGTACCTTCTTCCCTCTCCCTTTGTGCGTTGTCTGTGTTTGTCCCTGCTCTTTACCGAGCCCTTGTGATTTATGTGTGCTCGTCCCTGCTCTTTACCGAGCCCCTGTGCTTTATTTGTGCTTGTCCCTGTTCTCTGCCGAGCCCTGTTAGCATGCTAGAATAGGGAGATTACTATTTGCCTCATTCCTAAACATGTTCTAACTTAGGGTCTGTTTGGGGCAGCTGCAGCTTATCCAGCTTCTGCTGATAAGCAGCTTATCCTGATAATCTGCTGAGGATCAGCTGATCCGGATAAGCTGTCTGACTATTTGGTTGACGCTTATGGAAAACAGCTGATTCCGAAAAATTGACCATTCTGCCCCTGTTTTGAATAAGCAGTTTAGCTGTTTGGTTAGTGCGTTTTGTAAACAGTTTATTTGGAAAATTTTTTTAATTAAATGAATAATCTGTGCAGCAGAATTTGTTTTTTTCTCAACAAAATTAAAGATCACTGTTCAGAGAAGAAAATACCAAAAAAATTATTTATATTTACATAACTAAAACATAGCCGATCACATCAAACAAATATGTTACACATACAAAAGTTAAACGCACTTGCACATACTACTACAAAGTATAATAAAAGCCCATAAAAAAGAAAAAATAACATGTTAAAATGATAAGTAAAAATATGATAATGTTAATTTTATAATGTAGCAGCATATCACGGCTCATGCCACCTGCATCTGACACTCCAGAAACTTGAGCAAACATGTCTGACTGCGATATCGAAGAAACGTGAGAACTTGAATCACTTGTGGCGTTCTCCCGTTGTTGTACTATTGAACTCCTAGCAGTTGTGTCCAATTGAAAGCACGTAGAAATAGTTCCACTGTCGGCCCACCTGAAGAATTTGCAGTCGTCCGGTCCTTGTCCCCACCGTTGACACCTGTAGAATTGTCGCCCGTAACTATGCGTCTGTCGTGATGTAAAAAACAATGACGGTAGCCCACATCGGCACATCATTTGCCCTGACTTCCCTGAATATCTCGAGCTCATTGTTCTACAATTAATATAAAAAACGTTGATCAGTCAAATACTAGAGAGGATAAAAAAAAAATTCAAGAAAAAGTTAGTGAATTAAATTTTTTATTAGATAAATGATTGTTGGAATCTAATTAAAAATTAAATTAGATAAATGATTTGGAGTTATTTTTGGAATCTTGATAAAGTTTTAGTGGAGTTTGGAGAGTATATAGTGCTACAAGTGCGGTACCATAATGCTAGTTCTTATAAGGTGAGATTATTTCAAAAACTCAAGGAAAAGTTAGTAAACAAAAATTTTTATTGATTTCTCAATGAATCGAGTATAAGTCTATTTTTGCTTAACGTATAAACTTTATGTTAATCAGATGCTAGTGCTATGTTCATCGAATCCTTGTTGTTTTATTTTTAATGCACGGGAAGAACAATAATGATAGAATGAATTCAAATCTGCAGGTGTAGATATAAGAAAAAAAGTCTATCCTTAAGTGAATAACGGTTCAGAAAATTCAATATCAGATTTCCATTGTAGATCAAACAAACAGTTTTCAAAATAATCACATCTTAAAAGCTGGACATGCTTAAAATATATGGCAGTTCAGGAAAAAAGAAAAAAAAATGGTAACATAAGCACTACACTTTCAACTTTTTTTTATGTATAATACATGAAAACTTCACGAGTATTACAAAATAACTATAGCGCACATTTTAAGACATGTTTCGTATGTATGAAGCCTGGATCGCGTAACTTTTAACTATGTATCTCTTAGCTATGTATCTTTTAGTTTAGTATTGCAAAATAACTATAGCGCACATTTTAAGACCTGGTACTTAGGGTCAGCTTTAGCCTTTTATTATATTATTGCTGCCAAATTCTATCAACACAACATCAAGATGCAAACCTAGGAAAAATGAAATGTACCTTTCCCATGTCACCAAAAGTTACAATTTGCTGTAAAGAATCTTGGCCAGGATATGGAGAAGCCTTAAAGATATACGATCGGCTCCAAACATAAGAACCATTAAATAACCTATGTCCGAGCTTGTAAGATGGTTAAAAGAGAACAAATCCTGATATTTATTTTATGCAAAAAGGAATCTTGTTTCACCTGTATGAATAGAAATAAGGGTCCAACGAAGTCACACATAGAGATGAAAAGAGTGATTTGCATTGGAATCAATATGATTAACGATCAGATCAATGTTGAAATTAAAAGAGTAAGATTTACCAATGCTAAAAATTTGTTAAAAAATTTCAATCCCTGCATTTCCAAAAAAAATTGAAAAGTACTAGTCTTGTTATACACACACTTTTAAGCACCATAATAAGCAAAAAAAAAAGTCTCTCTAAGTAGAATAATATATTAGTATCATAACTAATGAATATATTAAAAAAGGATATATTAACATCCTAATATGATAAAAAATGTATATTATGCCTTTGCTGATATCATTACCAGAGAATATCATCTGCTATTTGTTCTCGTTAAGTTGCCATCTCTGATGCACCTTCACCCTCTCGAGTGCATGCATCTTCTGAACCAAACTCTTCATGTATTGGACGTCCCACGTGATATTCAAATGCTTCACGTGGGATTTGCACTGAATCATCTTCTAAATTGACAAACTCCGTATCCGATCTGAAAGGGTGGCGTCAGATGAAATTGTGTAGCGCCATTGTGTCAACAACTATTTGTACTTGCTTTGGAAAAGGGTAGGACGACATATCCCGTAATATGACCCACTTCT
>JXCR01139838.1:11765-23766 GCA_002079205.1 Phalaenopsis hybrid cultivar | reverse complement strand
TTACCTTAACTTGACCAAAACTGAAACCCAATGCTCTGGGATTTGAGTTTGTCCTACACTCAAATCCTCCTGGCAATTGGGGACATTCCAGTATCACATATAAATTTCCTATTCTTGGTCCTTTATATGTGATATGGTATTTCATTTTATTTGTTTATCTTTTCTCTGCGATTTACCTGTTTCTGTTAAGTCTTTTTCAGGTCATACTTCCCTCTTTACACAACACATAATAGCTAAATTTAAAGGAGCAATGAACCTCTCAGGTGTACAGGTTTAATTTACATTACAGCATTTTATTTTAAAAACATGTTATATTGTTTTCATAGTCTGTTATATTGCTTCCCTAGCACGTTATGTTCTTCTTTCAGCATGTTATATTGTCTGTTCTCTTTAGTATACAGTACATTGTTATTGTTCTTTCATACTGCATGCTTAGTTATTTTGATATGCTATGTCTTAGTTTAGAATAACCTAGTGGTTAAAAGCATTTTCAAAACTAAAATTAGGCCAGGAGGTGCTACTACGAGAGGCTCGGAGCAAACATCGTGGGCAGCGCGACAAGGGATAACTTCAAGATGAATCTGTAACAGTAAAACACATTCACATCACCTAACACTTTCTTTAGTTTAAACAACCCATAGGATCACTCTTTAGGATTTTGTTACAACTCTGTTGTACAATTATAAGTCCTAACGCTTTAGGATTTCGAGGTTACCGTGCGGCACGGTGTAAATCCTCCTATATTTTTAGGCTATTTGCACAGTCCGATATTGTGTAAACATAAGTCTTAAATCTTAAATAATTTGTAGGATTGAAATATCAAATAAACATCATTCAAAAGACCATAAAGCCGAACAATAGGATAGTTGGGACATCTCTGGGGTTTCTCCTGGATCTGTGATGTCCCTCTACTTTTCTTCCCTTTGAATTCCTTAAATAATTGTTTCTATTTTGAAGCCATTCCCATTTGATTTTCCCATGTCCAATCGTGAAAACCTAAACTTTGAAATCCTGAAAACAAAACCATTTGATTTTCTTCCTTCCTTTGAATTCTTTGAATAATTGTTCACATTTTGAACCATTCCCATTTGATTTTTTCATGTCCCAATCGTAAAACCTAAACTTTGAAATCTTGAAAGCAAAACCACCTGATCTTAATCGAGAGTTTTCTTAAGTGATTTCGATCATTTAAGATGTAATTAACTATAGGGACTTGCCTCTTCGAGAGTTTTCTTAAGTGATTTCGATCATTTAAGATGTAATTAACTATAGGGGTTTGCCTCTATAGGGAACTCGGAACCTAGATAAAATAAACCCTATCTAATTTTTATATTAGATAAGGGAACTTGTTGGCCTTTTTATAAAATATTTCGCAGATCAAAACGGATGTCACAATTTTTTTAGTCTAGGTGATTGAATCTCTATTACAAGTGATATATTTATTCTTCGGGATAAGTGTATTACTTGTAGTATTGTATTCAATCATCTAAACTATTTAAAAAGTGAGACTCGTTTGGTCTCACCTATTTTATAATTAAAATGTTATTTTTTTAAAATAAAAAGGGTCATATTCATATTTCAATTATTTTGAAAATCACAAAATTATTACTTTTTTTTAATCATAAAGTTATTTGAAGTAATAAAGTTAAATTAAATAAAAGATTTTTAAAAGAAATAAGTAAAAAATAAAAAACGGCCGACAAGGCATCACAATGTTATTGATGGCATTCCTCTTACTTTTTTATTGACCAAGGTTTGTTTAGGGTTGCTGCCGCTTTTTGTTAAGGTGGTTGTAAAGTTTTGGTGAAAAAAATAATTTTTTAGAACGATGTGATGAGAATTATTAATATTTATATTTTTTTAAGATGTTAAATAATAGCTTTCTTGCAATCACACTATTTAGCAGATCTGTTTGTAAAAAGCAACTTCCCACCACAAAAAAATTTAGAAAAAAAAAAAAGAAAACGGCTCCACAAATATAATTGTGATGGCTATTTGAAATGCGCTTGCAGAAAACTATTCCACGCATATACTAAATGCAAACCACCTGTTTAATTTTATGACTCCTTATCTACTTCGATTATTACCCGTAACATGTGCTTTTGACCCTTAAAACGAATGCTCAAAGTTTGATTTTTATGTAGAAAGAATGAAAAAAAGGCTACAATCACCTCAAGGGGCTTCTTGGTTTGAGTATCACTTTGAATTTTTGGTCACCGGCCATTTACCACTTGTTGCTTGTTGGAGACGATTTGAAGATGATAGAGCTCTTTAGAGCATGCTATTTATATTGATCAATTACTTTCTAGACACGACTAAAGAAATTGTCAGTCAACCTTGAGGAATGTTTATCTAGAAATGCATTCTAACGCTCAAGCTAGTAAACCTGTTAGAAAGAAAGAATGGCTCGGCAAAACCTTTCTTCGAGAATGAAGAGGTCTGAAAATCTATCTTTATCTCCCTCCCTAGAAGCTAATAATAATAATACACCTAAAGTACAACATACTCATCTACTTTATCATTTAACATCCTCACTGTATAACCTTGACCAACTAATCTCATCCCAGTCACATTCATGGATCGCATATATTTCTCTTTTTTCTATGTATATATACATTTACTGTCCCTTTAAGGGTATGTGTATGTAAGCATTAGAAATACTTTATCTTTCTTCTTCTTATTTTGCTTTCTCCCTTCTCTTTCGCATCTGCTTTCATTTCATGGTATCAAAGCCCTTACCAAAACTGCAATGGATGACTTTGTGACCTCCCAATTCCACGAAGCTAGATGTCTCTTTCGCTCTTGAGCGCGGCAATTTCCCAATCGTTGAAATTTTGTATGACAAACATCAAAGCCATTGTTACCTCCTAGAGCAATGCTAGAAGTTATCACAATAGGAAACCACTAAGCCATAGTCCAGAAATTCATAAGCAACGTATTATAGAATAAAAGAATAAGAATCGATTTTCATAAAATTAAAGCTTGTTTGCGGCGAAGCAAAACAACCACACATAGGACCTCCCAACTGCAATATGACTAGACATAAGTCTACACAAAGCAAAACATTCTCAATTGGCTAGATAGAATAGGGAACCGAAAACAACTAATTGATGGAATACAAAAACTAATCGAAATGCTTGCTATGGTGAACCAAACTTGACGCAATAAGCAGAACATTAGAGAACAAATCTAAACAACAAAGAGCAGCTCTGGAATATTTGAAGAAGATTTATTTTTTACAAAATTAATATCTCTATCTAAGGAGTTTGAATCAAGCATTGAGGCACATATTTATTGAAAAGCAAAGAAAAAGGACAGAGAAACAGATCTAAATAACAAAGAACAAATCAAAACAAAAAAAGAAATCTTTATGCATAGAGATCTTCCTCTGGCTTGTGATTGAAGGAGGGAGGAGAGCAGAAGAAAAATGCTTACCGGAGAGAAGGTTTGTCGCAAAGGAGAGCAAGAAGATTTGTTCGACCCCTGCCGAGAAGAAGCGCAGAAGAAAAAAAAAGTGCTTACCGTAGAGAAGTTTTGTCGCGTGAGGGACTTCTGCCAAATGGGGGAGTCCGACGAAGGCTTCCAGGTTGGGCCGATGAAGGAGGGAGGAGCCCGAGAGGTAAATCGAGGGCGCGGAAGTAATAACCGTGCAAACGAACGCGGGCCGCGGGGATCATCTTCTGAACGCATTTTTAACTAAAATCAAATTTCGTTTTGGGATAAGTAGGTCAAATATGATAAACAAACGACATGGCGGCGTTTTCAAAACACCGCCCACACTTATGAACTGCCCTAAACGGGCCCTTATTGCCAACTATCAAGCAGCTAAACCTCCACCAACTACCGCTCTCATTACATCCAACTCAATCGCTCCAGATTGGTATCTAGACACTGACGCAACAAGCCACTTGACGACATCTCTCGATCAATTTCAAACAGCCGAACCCTACCATGTTCAAGATCAAATTCATGTGGGCAACAGAGAATTGCTTCCCACTCAGCATCTAGGACATGGTCTCATACGAAAATTGTCTCGTAAGCTTTCCCCTTAAACTGTTTCATTCACCTCAACTCTCTTGCAATCTAATTTATATCTTCCAACTTGTTGTTGATAACAATTATTTTATAATCTTTGACGCTGTCGGTTATCAAATTAAGGACTGAATCTCGCAGCCAACACTTCTCTAAGGCCCAGGCCCCTACCGCAATGGGTTGCATTTAATTACTACAACTCAACATGCTCTTGTTTGTACCACGACCCGTAAATACTCTTGGCATCATTTGGGACATGCTAGTCACCAAACTCTTGCAACCACAACAAATCAACAACCCCGTCTCTCAATTTCTAGCACTTCTCTTTTTTGTAAGTCATGTACCACTATTAAATGTCATCATTTACCTTTTCCTTCTGTTAGTTATACTCAATGTAATCCTATAGAGCTCATGCATTTCGATGTTTGGGGACCATCCCTAACATCATCTATTCAAGGATTTAAATACTACATTCGATTTGTTGATATTTCGACTCACTTTTCATGGCTTTGCCCAATGCATCACAAATCTGAAGTTCTTTCTAACTTCATCAAATTTAAACAGCTAGTAAAACTCCAATTCGATTAGAAAGTTAAAATTCTAAGAACCGATGGAGGTTGAGATTATGAAATTTGCAATTCAGCGGTTTCCTCCTTAATAACGACAAACAACCTGTCCATATACTCCAGAACAGAGTGGGATTGTCGTACACAAACACTACCACATACTTGAGACAACTTGAGCTCTTCTAGTCGACTCCAACCTTCCACCCTCATTATGGCTTAAAACAGTGGTCACCACTATTCACTTCATCAAACGGTTGTCTTCACCTACTCCATCCAAGTTATCACCATATCAACTACTTCAGAGACCACCACCCGATGACAACCACCTAAAAATATTGGCTATGGGTGCTTTTCTTGGCTGCACCCCTCTCAATGAAACAAGCTTCTACAAAGGTCGGTTTCCTGTGTTTTCTTGGGATATCTTGAACACATCAAGGGCAATAAGTGTTTTAATCATACCACAGGTAAAATAACAATCTCTCGACATGTTATATTCAATGAACAATTCTTCATACATTCAATCTGTCATTACACCGCAACCACCTAAACTCCCAGACTTACCTCCATTTACTCTACTACCTACCTCCAGTTCCTTTACATCACCTCAGCTGACCAATATACCCTTACCTCCACCATCTAAAATCACAAGACCTCCATCATCCAGCCACCTCCTCCTTAGCAAATACCACCTAAACCTCTCACACCAATCCCCACACAGCATGCCATGTTAACCTATTCCAAAACAGGTTCCCTGCCAGCTAAACGAACCTTTGACCTCATGCATGCTACCACACAAGCTACTGAACCATCCGCCTATAAGCAGGCCGCTTGTTCTCCTTAATGGAAGCAAGCTATTGATGAAGAAATATCAGCACTTCGTTCTCAACAAACCTGAAAATTAGTCCCCCCTTCTATTGACCAACTAATTCCTGGCAGCAAATGGACATTTCGCTTCAAAAGGAAAGCTGATGGCACCGTGGCACTGTCAATATTTTGAGCAAATAGGCTGAATGTCTTTTTTTTCTTTGATTTCATTCCAATAAATATTAGTCTGTACAATTTAATTTAGATACATAATAAAGTGTACAATCTATTTTAGGTAGCTTAATAATACATATTCGTAATCTAAATATTCAGCTAAAAGGAAAGAATCTATGCAATTGAAATAAAGAGTTTAATGCAGCAATTCAAAACATAAAATTATTAATTCTGTCTGATTTTATTTATTCNATTAGAAAGTTAAAATTCTAAGAACCGATGGAGGTTGAGATTATGAAATTTGCAATTCAGCGGTTTCCTCCTCAATAACGACAAACAACCTGTCCATATACTCCAGAACAGAGCGGGATTGTCGTACACAAACACTACCACATACTTGAGACAACTTGAGCTCCTCTAGTCGACTCCAACCTTCCACCCTCATTATGGCTTAAAACAGTGGTCACCACTATTCACTTCATCAAGCGGTTGTCTTCACCTACTCCATCCAAGCTATCACCATATCAACTACTTCAGAGACCACCACCCGATGACAACCACCTAAAAATAATAGCTATGGGTGCTTTTCTTGGCTGCACCCCTCTCAATGAAACAAGCTTCTACAAAGGTCGGTTTCCTGTGTTTTCTTGGGATATCTTGAACACATCAAGGGCTATAAGTGTTTTAATCATACCACAGGTAAAATAACGATCTCTCGACATGTTATATTCAATGAACAATTCTTCATACATTCAATCTATCATTTCACCGCAACCACCTAAACTCCCAGACTTACCTCCATTTACTCTACTACCTACCTCCAGTTCCTTTACATCACCTCAGCTGACCAATATACCCTTACCTCCACCATCTAAAATCACAAGACCTCCATCATCCAGCCACCTCCTCCTTAGCAAATACCACCTAAACCTCTCACACCAATCCCCACACAGCATGCCATGTTAACCTATTCCAAAACAGGTTCCCTGCCAGCTAAACGAACCTTTGACCTCATGCATGCTACCACACAAGCTACTGAACCATCCGCCTATAAGCAGGCCGCTTGTTCTCCTTAATGGAAGCAAGCTATTGATGAAGAAATATCAGCACTTCGTTCTCAACAAACCTGAAAATTAGTCCCCCCTTCTATTGACCAACTAATTCCTGGCAGCAAATGGACATTTCGCTTCAAAAGGAAAGCTGATGGCACCGTGGCACTGTCAATATTTTGAGCAAATAGGCTGAATGTCTTTTTTTCTTTGATTTCATTCCAATAAATATTAGTCTGTACAATTTAATTTAGATACATAATAAAGTGTACAATCTATTTTAGGTAGCTTAATAATACATATTCGTAATCTAAATATTCAGCTAAAAGGAAAGAATCTATGCAATTGAAATAAAGAGTTTAATGCAGCAATTCAAAACATAAAATTATTAATTCTGTCTGATTTTATTTATTCTTGTTTTGATATCCCCCTCAAATTGATGCTGGCTAATCAAGAAGCATCAATTTATTAACAAGGAACTGATGACGCTGCCGAGAGAGAGCCTTAGTAAATATATTGGCTGTTTGAAGATCAAATGAGATATGAGAAAGAGAAATAACATCATTATCATAGGCTTCTCGAATAGAATGACAGTCCACTTCAATGTGTTTCGTGCGCTTATGAAAGACATGATTAGCAATAATCTGGATAACAGTATTATTATCTGCATAAAGTGAAGTAGACTCAATTTGAGGAAAATCATGCTCAGCCAACAAACCTCGAAGCCACATGATCTCAGAACAAGCTGAGGACACAATGCAATATTCATACTTAATAGATGACTTAGACACTCAATTTTATTTCTTACTCTTCCAAGAAATTAAAGAGTTGCCGAGAAGCATACATCAACCAGTAATAGATCGACGTGTATCAGAAGAACCAATCCAATCAACATCACTATAGGCTTTTAAGCGAATATGAGACTCCGTAGAAAAGAACAAGCCACAATGAGAAGTACATTTCAAAAACCTAAAAATACGACGTACTGCAGCTAAATGAAGATGTATAAGTGCCTACATAAATTGACTAACTTGTTGCACAACAAATGAAATATCAGGATGTGTGATGGTTAGATAATTGAGACTCCCAACAAGTTGTCGATACAAAGATGGATCAAATAGAAAGTCGCTTTCATTATGTTGATATTTGACATTCACTTCCAAAGGAGTATCAACAGGACATCCCATCTTGAAACCCAACCAAAGCAATGAGTTTCTTAATTTAATTATGTTAGTGAAAAATAATGTCAGAAGGAGAAGAGTGAACGTCAAGGCCCAAAAAATAAGTTAAAGATCCCAAATTTTTCATGTGAAAAGAACCCTAAAGATGCTTCTGTAACTGAGGCACAATTAAGTATCAGATTCCGTGATGACAATATCATCAACATAGACTAATAAGAATACAATTCTCTTGCAGTCTTGCAAAAAAATAATGAAGAATCATACTGACTTTGAATAAAAGAGAAGCTAAGAAGAATATTACGAAACTTTTCAAACCATATTTGTGGAGCCTGTTTCAAACCGTATAGAGATCGTTTGAGCTTACAAACATCATGTGAGGGTGTAGAAAATAAGCCTGGAGGAGGAGTCATATAGATGTCTTTTTAGAGGTCTCCATGCAAAAATGCATTATTGGCATCCTTCTATTGTAAGGATCAGCTTTTAGATACAGCAATAGATTGGCAAGCCAGACAGTGGTCATCTCAGCCACAGGTGCAAAGGACAAGCCAGACAGTGATCATTTCAGACAGCGGTCATCTACAGTAATATTACAAAACTTTTCAAATCAATCTCATTCTCATGTCGATTGCCAAGAGCTATCAATCGTGCCTTATATCTATCAAGGGAGCCATCATATCAGAACTTAAGGGAATAAACCCATTTACAGCCAATGAGTTTAACGCCGGCAAGACATGAAACAATATCCTAAGTGCGATTCTCTTGAAGTTTCTGAAGCTCCTCTTGCATGGCTTTGATCCAACAAGTCTATTTAGCAGCTTAAGAATAAGATGTAGTTAGTGTAGTATTAGTTAAAATTGCATAATAGTCATATCTATTAGGAGGACGAATGTGTGGAGTTGATCTTCGAAGAATCATCAGAGCATTTTCAGGGGGCAGGGTCGGGAAAGATTGGAGATGAAGGGTTCAAGCGTCGTGTGTTGACAAGGTTGGGCTTGAATCATTTATCAAAAGAAGAATCATCAAAGTGAGGAAGTATAACTGTTTCAATTGTCGAAAGATGATGCTGAAAATAGTATTCTTGTTCAAAGAAAATCACATCTCGAGAGTTATGTCATCGATTATTAATCGAGTCATAACACATAAAACCTTTATGATTAGGACTGTGACCCCATAAAAACACATCAAACAGACTAAGGTGTCAACTTATGACGTTCATGAGCAAATAAATGAACAAAGCAAATACATCCAAAAATATGTAACATATGATAATTAAAATGTTTATAAAAAATTTGATCGTAGGGAGATCAAACTTCAATTGTTGGGATGGTAAACAATTAATCAGATAAACTGCAGTGGATAAAGCTTTTGTCCAAAACTTAGTTGGACAAAAGATTCCAGCAACAATGTGCGCACCATATCCAACAGATTGCAATTTTTTCGTTCGACAACTCCATTTTGCTGAGGCGTATACGGACATGTATGTTGTGAGATAATACCATTTTCATGAAGAAATGCTTGAAACTCATGAAACATGTATTCACCACCATTGTCAGGTCGTAAGTTTTTTAATACAAGTGGAGAACTGCGTTTCAATATATGTTATAAAAGTTTGAAACATGGTAAACACTTCTACTTTAGAATGCAAAAAATAGATCCATGTGAATTGACTGTAATTATCAATAAATGTCACAAAATATTTAAACCAAGTATGTGAAATAACATATGTAATTCCTCAAACATCACTATGAATAATATCAAAGCTTTTATTGGCACAACTGCCCAAAATAGTAAACGATAATGTCTTATTTTTGCCTAGTTTACAAGAAGAACAATTAACTAATAAACTTTTATCTGTATAACCAAGAACACCATTTTGCAACAAATGATTTCAAACAACATTATTTGGATGACCTAATCGTCTATGTCAGACGTTAGCCTTATTTTCAACTACTAAAGAAGCAAATTACAATGTTCGAGGAATGATAAATTGTAATGGAAACAACCTGCCCATTTTAGGCCGTTTCGGTATCACCTTCCCCGACACCCGATCCTGCACAGCTCAACCATCACAAGAAAAATGTACATCACAATTATTATTCATTATTTGACCAACAAAAAGTAAGTTAGTAAATAATTTAGGAGAAACCGAGACATGTCGGAAGAAAGTGTTAATATCACAAACTTTTGTAATTGAAATATTATTTCCATCAGCATCCTGAATATGTTGAGTACCAGTATAGGGGTGTTGATTATGCAATAAATCAGATGTGTCAGTTATATGTTTCGTCTCGTCAAAATCAATAAAGCAAGGAGAAGGAACATAAGTAATAGTCTTACATTTCCCTTGAAGATCAAAAGCAGAAAAAACAAAAAGAATCATCTGTTAAACCATATCTGCTGTGAGAACAAATTGATTATTGTCGGCAATTGTTGATGTCGAATCAGGATTGTGAAAGTCGGATACCGTAGCATGAAGTGCTTGTGATTTGCGATTTTGAGGTTCTGTAGGACATTTCTTAATAATATGTTCATTTTTCTTACAATAATTGCAGAACTTCTTTCTGCATTTGCGAGCTATATGGTCAAATTCTTTGCAGTTCCTTGGGTCTGGGTAGCATATGCAACATTAACTATTTCTGATGATCCACCGACTGTACCAATAGCGGCTTGTGTCGTCATTCTTTGTTATTCGCGTAGTAATTCACCAAAACAAACATGTAAACAAGGAACCGGATCTCTGTTCAGCAATTCAGCCCGAACAGGTTCAAATTTAGGTCTGAGCTTCATAAAAAATTGATTGCGGTGACTTACTTCATGAATGGCCAGAAGACTAGCTAAATTTTTCTTCGAAACTTTAGCATAANATTCTTTGTTATTCGCGTAGTAATTCACCAAAACAAACATGTAAACAAGGAACCGGATCTCTGTTCAGCAATCCAGCCCGAACATGTTCAAATTTAGGTCTGAGCTTCATAAAAAATTGATTGCGGTGACTCACTTCATGAATGGCCAGAAGACTAGCTAAATTTTTCTTCGAAACCTTAGCATAGATAATGTCAGAATATTCGCTCCATAAATTTTAAAAATCAGAATAATATTGCTTAATTGAGAGATTGCCTTGACTATAATTACTCATATCAAGTTTTAATTGAAAGCGGCTTACAGTGTTATTTTGATTGTAGACGCGCTTCAAGTATTCTCATATTTCATTAGTCGCNAAAAATCAGAATAATATTGCTTAATTGAGAGATTGCCTTGACTATAATTACTCATATCAAGTTTTAATTGAACGCGGCTTACAGTGTTATTTTGATTGTAGACGCACTTCAAGTATTCTCATATTTCATTAGTCGTCCCAAAGGATCGCAAATTGCTCACCATATGAGCTCAACAGATCTCAAAATCTAAGAAACAATTCGAGCATCCTTTGTCTCTCATTGACCAAGATTTTTCGGCTTCTTCGTTGCACTCAAGGATCGAAGGTTTCGTCTGCTTCATTCGCTCGCTTCGGAACTTCCTCGCTTGCCTGCGCTGCTTCTGCGGCATCTACGACTGCTTCTTTCGCTTTGGCTTCGTTCGCTTCGACTTCGGCTTCTTTGTCACTCCCAAAAATCGAAGGCTTCGGCTTTGGCACTGCTTCCTACATCGACGACTTCGGCTTCGACAAATCGTAGACAATACAAGGCATGACTTGTTGCTAAGGCTTCGAACAAGAATATGAATTAAAACACACCAAACATTTAGTCTCGTTGCGAAGTCTCCCACTATTCTCACCCTCTTAATAATAGTTCTTCATCATAAATGACATACTTCAAATGTACATCTCCAATGTTTTTCTNTTAGTCTCGTTGCGAAGTCTCCCACCATTCTCACCCTCTTAATAATAGCTCTTCATCATAAATGACATACTTCAAATGTACATCTCCAATGCTTTTCATCATGACAAGCTCAATGACACTATTTTCATGCGTCAACCTCTAGGATATATCGATCCAGGCTATCCAAATCATGGGTGCCTCAAATCTTGATACGGCCTCAAACAAGCATCGCGCCAATGGTTTGAAATATTCTCCAAGCATCTCACGAACTTTGTGTTCAAGCCATGTCATGCTGATTTATCTCTACTAACCTACAATTACAGCTCCACTCAAATTTATCTTCTCCTCTACATAGATGATATTCTCTTAACAAAGAA
>JXCR01139835.1:137920-153768 GCA_002079205.1 Phalaenopsis hybrid cultivar | reverse complement strand
ATATATATATATATATATATATATATATATATATATATATATATATATATATATATATATATATATATATATATATATATATATATATATATATATATATATATATATATATTAAATCTTTATTTTGATTATTATAAGTTTTACTAAAAAATCTTAATTGAGCTCGTTCTAAACTACATCACTAGATTCTATAGAACTTGTGAGACCTTTTTGATAAAGTTGCCATTGGCGTCACTTTCGTCAAACTCACATCCTCTCTAAATTTGCAGGTATTAAACTATTCTAAATGGCCAGGAAACTGCCCAAAGTTAACATGGACGAGCTATCAAATAAACACAGTCGAGTAATAAGGCACCCAAGTCAAGATTAAACTAACATGTTTGATCAGCCCTATTGTAGAAAATCTCATCATTATTTGCTCAATGCAACATCAATTTGGTTGCGGTAATATTTGTATAAAATGCACTAAATGAATGCCTAACACAATCAAAAACCAAGCCTAATCAATTAACTAGACCTACCCTAGCACCATTATTAATCAAAGTGGCCAATCTATAACTGTCCATAGATTAATTAAAAGCCTCCTAAGCCATGTTGGCTTATTAGACCATACCAAAACCAACTAGATCAACCCTAGGCTGAGGTTAGCGAGTTCCTAGCTTCACCGTAGAGCTAGATGGTCGAGAATCACTGTGAATGAATTAGTTAAGTGCCAAAGAAAGCCTTTGGGTTTCATTACTCACTCAAAGGTAAGCTTAAACCCAACATGGACTAAATCTACCATAGACAAATTGAAGATTTATCATATCAAAAGAAACAGTATTTGTCATTAGATGGAATCACAAAAAGGTCATAATCGATGAATCTAGAAGAATGGGAAGTTCTTGATCGAATGGGATTAGGCTTGATTAGACTTATAGTTTCCTCATGTTGCTTTCAATGTTGTGAATGAGAAGACTATTTTTGATCTTATGGTTGCACTAACAAGAATGTATGAGAAGCCTGACTTCAAATAAAATCATTCTAATAAAGAGATTATTCAATACGAAAATGATGGATGGTAACTCAGTGGATGAACACTTAAATAACTTCAACATTGTGACAAACTAGTTGAGTTCTATTTGCATCAAGTTTGATGACGAGATTATAACACTGTTACTCTTATCTTCAATGCCAAATATTTGGGATGGGCTTGTTACTTCGATGAGTAACTCTTCAGAAAACATGAGTTTGAACTTTAATGATATTGTAGGATTAGTGCTGGATGAAGAAATTTACAATAAAGCGAGCAATGTAACATCAAATTCGAATCTGAATATTGAAACTACAAGAAAGAATCTAGATAGAAACATAAGCAGGAAATATTCAAGTTCAGAAGAGGAAGGTCCAGGTTAGGGAAAGAAAAAGCCATTAGTGAATGTTGGAATTGTGGTAAGAAAAATCACTTTAAGAAAAACTACAAAGGTCAAGAGAAGCTTGTGTTGAAGGTCCAAATAAAAAAAAAAAAAAATTTCTACACGTCTCCACAAATGAAATCCAAAGTGAATATTTTTTTATCTATTGATAGTACTGAATCATGGATTATAGATTTTGATGCCTCTTTTCATGCTAGCTCCAACAAAGGTGTTTAAGAAAATACACTCAATTTGATCTATGAAAGGTATACTTGGAGATAACACGGTCTGTAATATTACTGCAAAAGGTTAGGTTGATATCATGTTGTCAAATAGATCAGTCTGAGAACTAAATTAAGTTAGACATGTTCTATGTTGAATATAAATTTGATTTATGTGAGTCAGCTTGCAAGATCATGGTATGTGATTACTTTTACGGGTAATTTGTGGAAAGTGACTAATGGTGCAATCGTGAGGACATGAGACAATATTGAAGAAACTCTTTATCAGATCAATGAGATGTCTGAATCTAGTTGAATAATCAAAAAAATGTTGATGCAAGTCTCTGACACTGTATATTTGGACATATGAGTGAGAAATGTATTAAGTCTCTCATTTTTAAAAACAAACTACATATTATAAAATTTATATATTTGGATTTTTATGAAGATTGTGTTTATGGAAAATAAAAGAAAGCTATTTTCCAAAAGTTGGCTAAAGTTGAAGCCTAAAAGGACGTAGTTGGTGCATAATAATGTATAAGGTCCTACTCCAGTTCAGTCTATTAGAGGTTCTCAATATTTTATCACTTTTATTGATGACCACACCAAAAAAGTAAAGATGTATTTTCTAAAACATGAATCAAATGTATTTCATGTCCTTTGTGAAAAATCATGGTTGAGAATGAGAAAGGTTTGAGATTGAAGTATCTTGGATCATATAATGGTGAGTGTATAGTAATCAAATGTTCATGCATTATTGTTCTTTAGAAGGTATCAATCATTAGTTTACTATTTTAAGAACACCATAGCAAAATGGTATTGTTGAGTGCATGGATGAAACTATCATAGAGCATGTCAAGATTATGAGGTTGCATGCAGACTTGTCAAAACAGACAAAAAATAATGAACATTGACGTTTATCTAATCAATCATGATCAATTAGAACCTTTGAACGAAGACTTAATTGAAGAAGTTTGCAGTAATAAAGAGATAAATCTATCTCACTTGAAGTATTTGATTATTCCTCATACGTTTGTATTGATACAAGATCTAGGAGAAGGTTTAATTCAAAATCTGTTAAGTGCACTTTTATTAGATATAGCTTAAATGATTTCGTTAAAAATTCTGGGACTACTAGAATCAAAAGTTGATAATGAGCAGTGATAACACTTTCGATGAAAAAGAAATGTACAAGAACATAAATTGAACGCTGGATCATCTACCAATTATTTTTTGAAGACCGCTCCAAATATGTTGAGATAGGAGACACCAGTGATTAGGAAGAGATAAAATAAATATGCTCAATATGATGAAATATAGGAAGTTTCTCAGACTTATGCTACTGAAGTCAGAAGATACAGCAAAACTTACAGGTGACATAAAGGTATTCTTCTACATTGTGCTATTTATTGTTGGCTGATAATGGTGAACCTGAGTGCTATGATGAGGTCATTCAAATTAATAACTTGAAAGAACATGTTTGTCATGGATGATGAAATAATCACTAATATCAAGTCAAACATTCGAACTAACAAAACTATCATATCGCAAAAAAAAACACTCCACACCAAGTGGGTTTATACTGAAAGAAAAATCATATGGCAACAAGTGTTATAAGGCAGAGCTTCCTTTATCATGAAGGGATTTCAATAAAAGGAATGAGTTGACTATACTATGATAGTTTTTTCTGGAGTGAAGATGACAAGTATCAAAATTGTATTAAGCTTAGTAATAGTGGAAGATCAACATCTAAAATAGATGAATGTGAAAACAACTTTCTTATTGGATGACTTCGAAGAAGAATTATACATATTTCAACCAAAGGGATATGAAGTTTCAAGAAAAGAAACTATGATCTATCGATTAAAGAATAGTCTTTATGATTTGAAGTAGGTGCCAAAATAGTGGTACAAGAGATTTGACAGGTTTATGTCAGACTGTGGGTACACGATGAGTCAATCGGATCACTATTGTGTCATTAAATATTTTGAAAATTGTTATATATCTCTTCTCTTATATGTGGATAACATGCTAATTGCAAGATTAGATATGAATAAAATTAGAAATTTGAAAAAGAAATTATCAAAAGAGTTTGAAACGAAAATTTTAAGCCCAACCAAAAAAATTCTAGTATGAGAATCAAAAGGGACAGAAATGCAAGTATATTATATATCTTAGTCAGAAAATGTTGAGAAGGTCCTACATAGATTCAACATAAGTGATGTAAAATGATTTGAACCCCCTTAGCTAGTCACTTTATACCATCTAAGTAACGATCACCTAAGTTTAAAGTTAAGAAAAACATAAATTAAAAAAAACACATATATTTCAACTATTGGAAGTCTTATGTATGTGGTAATATGTACAATACTAGATTTACACATGCAATAGAGTGTTCAGTCGGTTAAAAGTAAACGAGATAAACATTATTAAAAGGCATCGAAGTGGATTCTTGAATACTTGAGATGAACAATTAGCAAAATACTTTATTTGTAAAGTGCATGGATTAATCTAGAAGGATATGTAGATTAAGATCGCAAAGCAGTGAGTTGGGTTTCTAAGTTATAAAATATTGTTCATCTATCAAGTACAGAAGTTGAGTATATTCCTATCACAAATTTAAGCAAAGAAATGATTTTGCTACAGAGCTTTATGGAAGAACTTGGCAAGAAACAATGGAAAAGAAAGTTTCACAGTGACAGTATGAGTGTCATTCATCTAGCAAAGAACGTCGCATTTCATGACAGGACAAAGTAGATTCAACTAATGTATCATTTCATTTGTTCAATGCTAGAAGATGGATACATAGAGCTCATAATCCTACAAACAAGTTGATTAAAGCTGAGAAACAGAAGCTATGTTTAGTTTCAATTAGAGTTCAAGAAGGTTGAGACCGGGATGAGTCACACTATATTTCATAAATATGAAGATATTGCATATTTAGAGAAGCAAGATTGATTGCAATCAATCTCCAAATGGGGAGATTATTGTTGGGTGGAGCCTAATTGTGTTAGTCAATTGTTCAGGGTCCACAATTTGGTTGATCAAGCTTGACTGTGTTTGGGGGATGTCCTCCTGTATTAGGTTCATGGGCATTGCTCCTGCATTATTTTTTTTTACTCACCACCATAGCACCCGAATGCAGCATCCTAGTGTCAAGACCAATAGCACCCTAATGATAAGAAGGAAGCACTACCAATCCCAGTACAGGTTAAAAACCCGGAGCACGAGATCAATGCTTTTTGTAGCGCTATAGGGCCACTATCACGACGCTTTGGCACCAGTAATAGAACTTGAGCAATTCGCTGCTAAAAGTTTTAGTTTTGCAATTGAAAATGTGTAGATTTTGATTTTCTCTTGTACAAAAGAGAGAAAAAGTGTCTTGGAGTTTCCAAAGTGAAGAGAGGCTTGAGTGTGGTGTAATTTGTACAATTCTTATCATTTTCTTTATAGACAGTTTCTTTTTCTGGTGTAGCTCCATAGTTTTTCCCATTCTCGAGTTTTCACACATTAAATCTTGTTTTTTATTGTGTGTGCTTCTGTTCAATGTTTTTTCTTTGGGTCTCTTGAATTTGTTTCCACAATTCACATCTTCCCCAACAAACCCCAACAAACTAAGTTTCTAATATTCAGCAAATCATTAAACATTGAACTTTAGAAATATCTTGGACAAGTTTATTGGACCCAAGTTACCTATTAAATCAGCCAAAATCCCTAAGTTTGATCCAAAGTCAATTGGGTTAATTAAACCAAATTTAGTTGACCAATGTCAAAGTGGTTAGCCCAAAGTACCGTAATTTATCTATTTTATCATTAAAACCGCTTGGGTTGATCTTAGTCAACCCTAAGAACCCAAACTGAATTGCTGAGCTTAAATGTCAAATTGAGCTTAATTGTATTGTATCAATGAAACTAAATGAGCCCAAGTATTCTATGGGTTGAACTTAACCCCATGCACTAAGCAAATCTATTCAACCCTTTAATTAGGTTAAATTAATTAGGGAAAATTTAAAAGAAATGTGAATAGAAAAATTTATCATATGCCAAATATTTTTTGTTGCTACCATGAACTCCCCACCACCTTCTCCATGTAGTAGGATAGATGCTCCAAGCTTTGGCCAACTTGTTCCATGCAAAAGGAATAATCACAAATTGGATATACCTAAGTAGGTCATCCCAAACCAACACTTCCGAGGCTAAGAGCAAGTGATTTAGAGCTTGAGAGCATTTGCCTCCCTCATCAGCCCTTTGATCAACCAAGCATGCCTCTAGCTCATTGATGCTTGGCTGGAGAGCACTGCAAACCATTTTTAGCTCAATCGAACACTTGCTCGAGTTTGTTGGAGTTGAAGTGAAGGCATGTGATCTAGATCAAGAAAACTCACAAAGACATTATCCTCTATGCAATAGAAAACCGCTAAAAATTTGGATACATTGAAAATTAAAAGAAAGCCATCCAAATACCGCAAAACTTAACAAAGAAGTTATCCTCATGTGAAAAATGCTAAAGAAACTATGAGCTTTCTAAAATGAGAGCGGCCATGATGGTCCCTCGAAGGGTAAGCAGCATAGATAGTTGAATTATGCTCATAACATTGATTGGCAACTACTTATGGATGATGTTGTTGAGATTAGCACATTCTTTGGTTACCTTGTTTAATATATCAATTGGGTGACATTTAGCAAAAATAAAGTAGTCATGTCTTGTCCTTTGTATTTAGACCAGTTAAGAAAAGTTGGAAAATTCTATCTTCCTGACTTTCAACTATGTCCCAAGAATCTCTAAAAAATGAATAATATCACCATAATCAAAATTTCAAGTAAAGCACTAGGAATAACCATCATTGATGATGTTGGAAAGCTTTTAGTGATGGTTGATTGTAGTGTGGTTGAATGGAAGAAACTTTTCTTGCATGAAAGCTTTCAATTCTTCATGCTCAGAGTAACATTCATGGACCACAACCACCAAAAGCAGCTTGGGGTTGCTTTGTAGCCTTCTCCCACTTTCTAGCATCAAAATTAACACACAAATTATTCCTTAAGAACTCATGAAACCCTCTTTCAAAACACAGTTCTTGTACATGACAGACCTACTGCCTTTCCAACATTTCAGCACCTACAAATTCTCAAGAATCAAAAGCTTACAAAGAAGCGGATGATCCCTATTCATTTTGAAGCCATCTTAATTTCATCATAGAAATTCTCATAGAAAATATTCACTATTCCAATTTACCCCCAGGTCCCAACCTTAATTTCTGAATCACCTAATCTTCAATTTTATACTATTTAAAAATTAATTTAAGAAGATCAATCCAACTATAGAAGTAAATAGGTATTCAAAAGTATGTCTATCGTTCAGATATTTTATCAAACACGTTGTGTGCACAAATATCACCTTTAGAACTTACACAAAAACCCCCACTTTTTCTCCACAAAACTTCACAAATCATTTTTAAATCACAAACTTTACTATGGATTAGCACCAAAACTTTGAAATTGGGTAAGATGACTTACTTTAAAATTTCCACAGAAAAACATGAGTGTCCCAGTGATATGAGATGAGATCCTCCCGCATTGGTAAAGGGGGCTTAATGATTACTTTACAGATTACCACACCAAAACAAAGAGCAAATACAAGCGCATCGTTAGATGTGGATAAAAGACAATAGAAGTACCTGAGGTAATTGAGGATGAATGAACTTTAATGTGAAGAGGCGATGGTTTATCAAATATGAACATTATCTGCACAAAGCACCAAGGCGCTATTATAAAGATGCACAAGCGCTTCTTTTTGACTACCATAGTTTGGAAGATGCAGGCATGGTGGCTAGGCACTGCATTTTCAAAATGGTGAGGTGTAAGGCATGTAAATACATAAGAGTTGTCTGGTATGTGTGTAAATGCCCAAAGAGAATTTACATACATATTATTTCAAACATCTTAATTGACATATATGGCATCCTTAACTTTATATTTACTCAACTAACACAAAAAAACTTCAAAATACATAGGAGATCTAACTTTGTCTCCTCTCTGTCAATCTACCGTGTTCTCCACAAGCCATGTTTTGCCTCGTTGAACCACAAATGCTTCTTCCTGCTCTACGGAGAGCCAAGAAGGTCCTAACTGCATCTTTTTCTGCTGTGAGCGACCACATTATTAACAAAATGAGGAGCGCCCAATATGTCAATTAAAATGCCACGCTATTAAATTCATGACAAGGAGCAACCAAAATCTCAATAAAGCAAATATATAGGACAAATGGAATTGGAGTTCTTTTGTGCCTTTTGTGTGCTGGAAAATTATGCTATGAACATACATTTGAACTCCCTAAAGAAAGTCATAATTCCTATCAGTAAGTTGTTGAACCATTGAATGCTTGATTCCTTCAACGTCATGAAGAATAAATGATCATCTGAGGCAATATTTATTTGAAGCAAGCATACAATTGACTTTAAAGGAGACTAAGTGGTCACATGGATCTTCAAATGGATCTGACCTTCATTTTTAAGAGTCAAAGATGGAATCTTGAACTTCGTTTGTGCTACTGCCAATGCTATCTCCCTTGAGAATGGGTTATCCAACTGTCTTTACCTTCTTTCTCTTCTCATGACTCTGTCAAGGGATTCAAAAGGTTATCATTGTGGGATATAAGACTCGTTCCCTTCTTTCTCTTCTAACTTTAATTCATATGACCTCTGGAACAAGATCTAGAGGTTTTTCTCTCATTTCATGTATGGCCTTCTTCATTTGTTATCTTAGCTCTTTGATTTGTTGCATCAAAAATTCATTAGTGCAGTCCACCGTGCTCCTTCATTCTTCCTCATGCTAAAAGTTCTCATTGCATTGTTTTTTATATGAAATTCATGCCCACCGCACCTTTTAGGACATTGAATCATTTTGGGATGTCAGGTCCAATATTATTCATGGGCTCATACAACCCAAGAGAGACTAGTACAAGGGAATGAATGTATACTTTGGCCCTAAGTTACGCATTCTCTAGTTGATCTTCCAATGACCAAGTGGGTGAAAATGATCTAGCGAAGGAGAAAGAAGAAAGAAATTTAGGAAAAAGACCATCCTGAGATCTCCGAAAAAGGTTTTCAAAAAAGGATTCCTCCTACTTGATCTCTCTTGCTCCTCTTTACATGTTTTCTCAGAAAATAATAAAATATAAAATGTTGTCCTTAAATTTTGCCCACAGTGTCTTGATAAGAAGATCACAACATGGATGTGTTGAGAATTGTACCTTATTTCTATGAAGGCTAGTTATAAATAGAAATTATATAAGAAGCCTCGGGGTTATTTGTAAAAGATTTTGTATTAGTCAAATTCTTGAATAAAAAAAAACTAATTCCTTCAAAATTATTTCTTTATGGTATCAGACCTCAACTCTAACTTAGCAGCCAGTTGCACAAGGTTGCACTTAGGGCTGTCAAAACGGCTCGTTGTTCATGAACAACCCGTGTTCGGCTCGTTAAAAAGCTTGTGTTCGGCTTGCTCTCTGAGTTAACAAGCCGAACACGAACAAAAATTTGTTCTTTTGTGTTCGGCTCGTTTTGACTAGAAATACTACTCGTCAATTATATAATCAATTTTAAAAACATTAATTTACTACAAGGCTACAAAGATTTATAATCAATTAAAAGTATTAATTATGAAAATAGAATAAAAATTATTAAATTATATTCAAATGATGTTTTAATGTAAACAATAATTTTTAAATCTTGCCTCAATTATTAACATATTATGTCAACGTGATTAGGGTTGTCAAAAAAACTCTTTATTCTTGAATGGCTAGTGTTCGGCTTGCTAAGCAAAAGAGTCAAACACGAACACATTTTTTCAGTTCAAAATATAAACGAGCAAAATAAGAGTTAAGCCTGAGCTCACTTTTGGTTTGCAACCCACCTGGGAAGGGATTACATCGTCCAGTCAAACTTGTTGCGCGAGACAGGATCACGGGAAGGATCGTCAGAAGTCATCAATGACAAGATCCCGACTTAAGAGGTTTGTCATACGCCATAAAGTGGCGATTGGAGGCTCAAACGGGATCGTGGTGATACAGTTTGATCAGAGCTTGTGGTAAGGCAAGCGGGACAGAGGAAAATGTCGATCGAAGAGCTGTTGGGCGAGCAGATCAGATTCTTTGCTGGGAAGGCAGACAGTATAACAAGAAGACGCTAGTCGAGGAGCTGTAGGGTGAGCAGATCTGATTTATTGCTTGTAGTATGTGTGTGTTGGAATGGAGAAGCTTTTAGGATATGATAACAACTAAAAATTTATGGAAGAAACTTCACTTTAATTTATCAACTTTACTTGACTTGATACAAACTCAAAAACTCCACCCCTATTTATACTAGTGGCACCTCCTAAATTAATGGCTATGATTGTGTCACTATAATTCCAATCTAATTGTTACAAATAATTTCATACCTACCACACAATAATTCCACACCTACCATACAATAATTTCATACCTATCACATATTCTAGAATAAGCTTCTAGATGAGACATAATTAGGTTTTATTTAAACAACTAAAATCAAGTTTATATTTCAACACCCACTCTTAAACTTGATTTTGTGACTCGAAGTAAACTTATCATTTTAATAAAGTCTTCACTCTTGAGTAGCTTGGTAAAAATATCTGCAACTTGATCTTAAGACTTCACATACTCCACTTATATCTCCTTTCTCTTGATGCATTCTCTTTGACTATAGTGTTTTGTCACCAATTTTACCTTGTATCTTTCAATTTTTCTTTTGAAATTCTTCTTTGCTTTGTACACCCACTTCACATCAATTGTCTTATGCTCTTTATGAAGTGAAGCTAGCTCCCATGTGTCATTCTTCTTGATTGCCTTGATTTCTTCATCTATTCCATCTTTCCACTTCATACTTTGTACAGTCGGCAAAGAGACAAAAAAGAGTAAGATTATCTTGATTCATAGTTACCTCATAAAGATCTTCTAATCTTCTGAAGCGCGGTACTCATTCACTTGAATTTTCTCTTGAAGTTGATGACGATGAGTTACTTTGAGTACTTATAGTCAATGTTATTGGTGGAGTAGTAGGCTCTTCTCTTGCTTGCTCGATCCTTGGTTGCTCTAAATCTTTATCTTGAAAGTATGGGAAAAAGTTGTAGTCCTCATCATGTATTCCCCAGTCCCATTCTCCTTCTTCATCGAATATGACATATCTGTTGATGGTTGTCTTCCCTGTATTTGGATTGTATAGCTTGTAGCCTTTCGAGTTGTTGTCTAAACAATGAAAATGAACTTCTCGCTCTTGTCATCCATCTTACTTCTTTCTCGTTGGGTATGTGTGCATGAGTTATGCATACAAAAACTTGTAGATGAGAGACGACAGACTTCCTTCCACTCCATGCTTCTTGTGGTGTGTTTCCCAACACACTTCTTGTTAATGATTGGTTAGCCAAATAAACAACACATGCAACCGCTTCTGCCCAAAAGTCCTTCGGCAATCTCTTATTTTTTAACATGCTCCTTGTTATGTTGAGAATGGTTCTATTCTTCCTTTCTGCTACTCCATTTTGTTGGGGGGGATCTTGGAACAGTTAGAAGTCGACGTATTCCACTGACTTCACAGAATTCTTAAAATTCTTTTGAAGTGAAGTCTCATCCTCGATCAGATCACATAGATTTGATCTTGAGACCACTCTCTTTCTCTATATCTACTTTAAACTTCTTGAATATTCCAAAAAACTCTTATTTTTGTTTTAAGAATTATACTCATGTTTTTTTGTGAAAAATCATCTATGAAAAGAAGAAAATAGTTGTTTTTACCGAGTGAGGTTGGTTTTATTGGACCGCAAATATCTGTATGTATGAGCTCAAGAGGCTTTTGGGCTCTTAAACTTGACTCCCTTAGAAAGTTTTTCTTGACGTGCTTTCCGAGTAAACATCCTTCACATAATTGATCAGGGCGGTTGATGCAAGGTAATCTTCTCACCATCTCTTTCTTTGAAAGCAAATTGAAGATGTCAGAGCCAAGAAGCATCTTTGTAACAGGTTTTCAGATATTTGACAATATCGTTTTAAATATTGAGTGAGAACATTCTATTTGTAGACATTAGCACCTTAGCAATCAAGTTACAAATGTTGTCTTTTAAGAAGAGAGTATTTTCTTTTAAGTGAATATCATATCATTTCTCCAAGAGTTGCCCTAAACTTATGATGTTGCTCTTCATATTTGGCACAAAGTAAACATTAGAAATAAATTGATGCTTCCCATTTTTCTGACGGATGAGAATGTTAACTTTGCCTTTCACCTCTATCTTAGACTCATCTCCAAAAGAAACATTTTCGCTTACTGATTCGTCAAGATCTACAAACATGCTTCGTCTCCCACACATATGGTTGCTTGCACCGGTGTCTAGGTACCATGAATTATCTTCACCTCTTTCATTGTCCTTATATGTTAGAAGTAGAGTGTCATCTTCTTCTCTTTTTTCTTCTATATAGTTGACTCTTTCATTAACTTTGTACTTAGGTGTTCTACACTCTTTTGCATAATGCTCGAACTTGTTTCAATTATAGCACTTAATTTGAGATTTATCATACCTCGAGTTTGAGCGCCCTCGACCACGCCCTCTTGTAGATCTTTCTCCTTTCTCATAGTTATTGTTGGTATCCCATCCTTGCTAGCATGACCTCGTCCTTCTCCACTACCTCTTCCATGTTGGCTTCTAATATTGTTGAAGCTTTCATCTTTCTAAGTTGGTTGGAGATTCATCTTGAGAAGTTGTTCAACAGTCTCTTTATTCATTTTCTTCTTTTCTTCATGAGCTTGCAATGAACCCAGAAGTTGTTCTATCATCATGGCTTGTAAATCATTGGTATCTTCGATAATGGTTGTGATACTATCAAATTTTAAATCTAACAATCAAAGAATTTTTTCCATGATAACCACATTTTCTAACTTCTCACGATTTCTTTTTAGTTGATTAGAAATGTTAATGACTCTAGAAAAGTAATTGGAGACCAACTCACCTTCTTTCATATGCAAAACATCAAATTGGCTTTTAAAGTTTGAAGTCATACCTTCTTAACCTTCTCTTCTACCTTATACGAGACCTCGAGCTTCTTCCATGCTAGCTTGGTTGAATTAGCACTTGAGATCTTTTCAAAACCATCTTCATCTAAAGCTTGATAGATGAGGAAGAGAGCCTTCTTGTCTTTCTTTCGCAAGTCTCTTAAGCTATCCTTTTGTGTTGTGGATAGAGCGGACTCGTCACTTGGCTCATCGCAGGCTTTCTCCACAACCTCCCAAAAGTCATGCGCTCCAAGGAGTGCCTTCATCTTGATACTCCAATTGTCATAAATGCTTTCTTTAAGCATTGAAACTTGGAAGGAAACCATGCCACCGTTAGTTATTGCTCTTAAAGGAACCTTTAGGCTCTGATACAACTTTGTTGGAATGGAGAGGCTTTTTGGGTATGATAAAGGCTAAAAATTTATAGAAGAAACTTCACTTTTATTTATCACATTTACTTGATTTGATACAAACTCAAAGACTCCACCCCTATTTATACTAGCGGCGCCTCTTAAATTAATGATTAGAATTGTGTCACTACAATTTCAATCTAATTGTTAAAAATAATTTCATACCTATCACACAATAATTCCACACCTACCACACATATCATACAATAATTTCATACCTACCACATATTCTAGAATAAGCTTCTAGATGAGATATAATTTGAAATTATTTAAACAACTAAAATCAAGTTTATATTTCAATAGTGTGCATTGCGGATTGTGCAAAGGCAGAAGCTCATTGTGGCCGAGTGCGAGGGAGAGAGGTGATCAAGTTAATGTTATCGTGAGCATGAAAGGTGCAGTGGCCAAGTGTAAGGGAGAGAGGAGATCAAGCTGATATTGCCCTGAGCACGAAAGGTGCATCCTCATACTGGAATTGAAGTGGCAGTTAAGGCAGGGAACCCAGGTATGATAATTTGAGCAATTGGGAACAGACAGTGCTCAAATAGATGTGTTCGACTTGAGTAGAGACAGCAATGTTGCTATGAGTGGGGAGCGTTGAGGAAGAGAACACATAATCAGTGGAAATATGATGTGATCTTGCATGCTTGAGTGGCACATTAGAGTGCGAGACCTGGAGCTGGTTAAGCACGAGCAAGAAAGTGGAAGGGAGAAGAGTTTCATGCTTCGAGTAGACTTAATAGACTTCCAGGTACCAGGTACATGATTAGTTTTGGTTGCATTGAGCTTAGGGGTGATAGGTGCTCAGAGAGAGACCCGTAGGTGCTACAACTGTGGAGAAGTGGGACACTTGAGCACGGCGGGTCCAAAGCCACCCAAGTAGATAGAGATGGGTGGACGTGAACAGTCTAGAGGCCATGACAGTAATTATGGGGGGCTCAAGGGGTTGAGGAGAAGGAAACCAGGCAAATCTGATTGTAGCAAGGAACGAGGGAAAAATAAGGGTAGTCTTTACCGATGAGGATCATGAGTTACTTGAGATGTTGAAAAGGAAACAGAGAGCGACAGATAATGTTATTGAGGAAGCATCCACATTATTATCACCCAAGATGAACACTGCTAGTTATGCTCACTCAACCAAAGGTATCGTATTAAACATGCTCTTGCTTCTAGATAAACCAAAAAAACACCAAAAATGCATAGTAGATTCTTGTGCATGTTGATATGTGACAAGTAATGCTGGACAGTTCTCTTCTTATACTCATCTAGCAGTTTCAGAGAACATTCAGACTGCTGATGGTACAATACAACCTGTGGTTGGTAAGGGTACAGTGAGGGGTACTGATTATAGGACTTTGTCCAATGTTTTGCATGCTCCCTATTTTCTAATAAATCTTTTTTTTTCTTAGTGTCATTATTCTGCAATTAAATTGTATTGCTTCATTTGATATTTCTAAGGTTATCTTTCAAGAGAAGGAGACTCACCAAAGACTTTGGACTGGCATGTGGCATAGTGGGCACTGGTACTTGGATAGAGAGGGGATGGACTCAGTCTTGGCATTTATGGTTAAGAATGTCAGAGCACGAGGATCTAAGAGGAGTGTAGAGGATGTACTATTTCTTCATCACAAGTGTGTGGGACATTGTTCATTAAGTATTGAGTCATTTGTACCCATCATTGTAAGAAAAGGCAAACAAAGAGAAATTGGTGTGTGATGTTTGTGAGTTTGTCAAGCTCACAAGGAGTTTTTATAACAATTTTGGGAATAGGAGCTCCGACTTGTTTGATTTGATACATGCTAATGTATCGAGAACGTGTTCTACAACTTCAATAAATGATTATAAATATTGTGTTGTTCATTTATTGTTGTTCTTGTGTTACTTAGCTATATCTGATGAGGAACAAAAGTAATGTGCTTGCTTGCTTTAAAGACTTTCATTGGGTGATTCAGACTCAATACGGTGCAGTAGTGAAGGTATTGAGGTTTGATGATGGGACATAGTATACCAATAAGGAGTTTAAAGAGTATCTATCAGCCTAAGGGATACAACATCAAACTACATGCCCATACATCAGTACATAATGGAAGAACATAGAGGAAGAATCGACAACTTTTAGATGTAGCCTGGAGCATAATGATGACAATGAATGCCCTGTACTACTTATAGGGGCAAGCAGTGTTGAGAGTCGCTTAATTAATTAACAGATTATCTTCAAGAGTTCTAGAGTGGAAGTCTCCTTATCAAATATTGAAAGGAGACAACAGTGGCATCTTTCCATCCAAGGTATTTGGATGTGCATGCTTTGTGAAAGACAAATGACTATATGTAGAGAAATTAAATCCCAAAACTGTGAAATATGTGTTCGCGGGTTATTTAGCTACTCAGAAGGGTTATGACTATCAGAGTCTTATTAAGAAGAGACTCTTTGCGAATATGGATATGTTATTCAGAGAGTTTAAACCACACTACACTGGAGGTGAATTCTCCCTTCGGTGACTTAACAGATGTTGAAGATATGAGGTAAGAGAGAGTGAGTAGTAATGGTGATGGAGTGCTACAAGTGGAATCAATGTCATTTTTTGTGATATGGGATGAATCAACTGAGGAAACAAAAATCGAGATTGAACCCAAAGGTTGTGGGATTTAGGCTTACGGTGAGCTAAGGGTGTATACACAAAGGAAGAAGCAAACTAAGGGAAGAGAGTATGATGTGTTAAAAATTCCCTTTCCAAGTCTTCCCCAACTCTTGAGACACCTACACCA
>JXCR01139835.1:28941-137811 GCA_002079205.1 Phalaenopsis hybrid cultivar | reverse complement strand
CCCCCCCCAAACCCCCCCCCCCCCCCAATGTTAAGGACGGCCTCCCATAGCAATGCAAGATATCCTCCTGATCGTTTTGGGTGGGAACTTGATATTTTAAACTTTATTTCTTATTCTAACATCTCAAATTTGCGTGGAGCGTTCATTGCATCATTGGACTCTATCTCTATACCAAAGTATTAGCAGATAGCTAAGGAGGATCCAAAGTGGATGGTTGCCATGCTGGAGAAACTTGGTGCCCTCGAGAAGAATAAAAATTGGGAGTTCACGTTGCTACCAACATGGAAAAAGGTAGCCGAGTGTAAGTCAATCTCATGTGCACACTAATGGTTAGGAAGAAAAGTTTGAAGGGTGATATTTATGTGAATAATTATGAGAAATTATTAACTCATGAAAAATCCTAATTGATGTCTATGATAATGATTATTTTTTTATTGATCAATTAATCTCTCTAAAGTTAGCATTTTATGATGAACTCTACCACTAGATCTACTACAACTAAAATTACACTCCATGTATTCAATTTTAGTTCAACTCAAACAAATGCCTTTAGACTCGGGTCTATTGTTCAAAGTGATGGTGGTATAGATTGGAATGTTATTAGTAAAATTAAAGTTGGTTGATTGAAATGGAGGAATGCATTGGGCCTACTGTGTGATAGAAAAGTTCCCCTTAGACTGAAAAGAAAATTTTATAAGATGGTGGTGAGACTTGCAATGCTCTATGGTGTGGAATGTTAGCCTTTAAAAGAGAAGCATAAGACAGTTAAGTGTTGTTGAGATGAGAATTCTTAGGTGGACGAGTGGCTTCACACTTAAAAGACAAAATGTGAAACGAATATATCCATGATAGTGTTGATGCAACTCCAGTGGCGGACAAGATTAGAGAGTCATCTCATATGGCTTGGTCATATTAAACGGCAGTCATCTGATGATTCAGTTAGAAGAGTAGGTGTTTTAAATTCAACTTATGTAAAGAAAGACAGAGATGGACCCAAAAAGACTTGGACATATTGTATAAAAAATGATCTTAATTCATTAAAGTTAATTGAAACTGTGCATTCAAGCATGACTTATATTTACTATTTGTCAATGCAATATTTCTTTCATAAAATTAACCCAACCATTTGACTCCAATATTAGCTAAGTGACATTGGCATAAAGTAGGATGAAATCACACGTGACTCATACGACCAAGAGAAAAAATATTGCATAAGGAGTCCTGATGCAATTTTGCATCAAGACTCTAATTAAGGTCTGCACGTGTACCGACAGGCTCATCCATGTATTAAATTTTTTTTTGTAAGGTAGGCTTGTCTGTACACGTGACAAGCTCTGATTGGAATCTTGATGCAAAATTGCATCACACTATTTTTTCCAATTCATGGACTAATTTTTTATTACGTTTGGCAAGGAAATTTTCTTTTTAACAACTTCATTTTACTCACTCTAAAACATAATTTCAAAATTGAAACTTGAAATTTTTTGGTAATTACCACTTAATATATCTAAAGCACTTCTCATATACCATGTCTTATGTGGACTCGTCTTTCAGCTATCTGATCTTCATAAATATAGATATGTTCAAGTTGGTTCTATGGTCATTTTACATGGAAACAACGCAAATAAAATGAAACCTAGATACTTAAAATTCTAATGCTGAACTCACCAAATGGAGTCAAGGAAGATTTGCCAGTCAGGTTTAAGAAAACTTTGACAATCGAGTTCTTGGTGGACTCGTGAGTTGTTTGTAAATAACTTGTGTTTGACTTATTAAATAACCCGTATTCAATTAGTTCATTAAGCAGTCAAACTGAACTCCAATAATTTTTTAAAGCTCAGTTTATAAACGAGCATAATATAAACAAAAATTTCTTCATTCGTGTTTCAAATTCCTTTTGGATAGAAATAATTAAATAATTATAATATTTATATTTTTTATATTAATTTTTATACTGTATTAAAAAAATGCATATAAGAGATTTGGGCCCTCTAAATATAAAAATTAAAATTTAGTAGTTAAATATAGGATCCGGCTCATATGCATGTAATTGCCAAAAAAATAAAAACAAAGCTAAACCAAACAGTCACCTCTCAGTCTCTGTCAGTCCCTTGATCTTTCTCTTATATTGGTTTTTAACTGTTAGACATATAAACAAAAAAAAAAAAAAAGCCTGGTAGACTTAGAAGCCTTTGAATGTAGGGAATTGAATCAAGCCGAACATGAACATGCTATTCACGAGGTGTTTTGAACATGAGCCTATTTCAAAACAAAAAAATTCAAACGAGCCGAACATAAACAAGCTCTGGGCTCGCTCAAGCTCAGTTCGATTACAGCCCCTTTAGTTCAAGATCAATACCTATTTAGATATAAGCTAATTGCAAGCAAATTAACTTACAAATCCTGTAATAGAAGATCATTCGAGTTGAACAAATTTGCCTAAATAGAAATATTCACACAACATAAGAAAAAAAACACATTGTTTTGTAGCGTCACATGGTCATGGAGCTAGCAACTTCTTAATTCCTGTTTTCTGGTCTGAAGTGAGCCTGGAAGGAAATTTGATGCTGAACTTAATCCTTAGGTTACCCTTCTTGGTTGGGTCCTTGGGAATGGGCATCCCCTCCTTGGGCACCACCTCCTCATAGCCAGGATGGATTATAGAGTTTATTGGGATGGTGAGGCTACGGCCATCCAATGTCGTCAAAAGAACGATGTATCCGGTTAATGCTTCGACGAGGGAGATCTTTTGTGTTATGACGAGATCGTTACCCTCCCTCGTAAACACATCATGGGGCTTCTCATCAATGATAAATACTATGTCTGCCGGAATCATATTTGGGGCTTCATTTCCCTTCTCAGGGAATGTGATCTTCGTCCCTTTTTTCCAGCCAGGCTTGATATCTATAGTGAGGATTTCCTCCACCGGCATTATTTTCCTGATGGGGACAAGCGAGAGAAAGAGAAAGATGCAACAGTTGAATTAGTGAACAATGCAACAATCAAATCAACATGAACATAGCATATAATAGAGAGAGAGAGAAAGAGGCAATAATTAAATCAGAATGAAACAAATATTTTAGGAGAGAGACAGCATGAGTATGTGTTAGAGAGACAAAAGTTAACCAGCATGAACTAGACATGTTTTAAATAGCCAATCAAATTCCAAAAAATATAGGCTACTGCATGTTACCACCTAGTATCATTTGCATTTTTAAAAGAACTGCCTGCTCAAATGCACATAAAAAAAAAGTTCATGAACACAATGTTTCAGTTTTTAAACCAACGTAGACCTTTCCCATGGTCTCGGAAAGGTTCCAGATCGACAGTGTACAAATATGCCTACGTCCAAGTAACAATAATGTAATCAATGCAGGTAAAGATCAACACTTAAAGGCTAAACAATATACGAAGCAACAAGCCAGGTAACAAAGTAGTTTGAGTTAATTTTAATATTTTATTAATTCATTTATTTATTCAACCGACCCCACTTAGTGGGATAAAGGTTTTGTTGTTGTTGTTGTTATATTCAACTCGATTCCCAATTCACAATTGCTCATCTCCCCCCCCTGTGTTTATTCTAAAGAGATTAATTTAAAAATTTAACAAATGATATGTATTTACTTTATTTTTATAAACAAACTATTTTATTTTAAAAAAAAACTAAAAGCAAGTTTGAGTTAATTTTAATATTTTTATTAATTTATTTATATTCAACTTGATTCCCACTCCACCACCCCCGCCCCCGCACATACCTAGTGAAATGGTAATGCTCGGCAATATGATGAAATTCCACCCCGAATCCAAGATAGATTGGGAGGGGCTGGTGGGAACAGCGGCAGCAATACGGCATGTTCTATTGGTGATTAGGGAGAGATGAAAAAAAAAAATTTAAGGTGAAGTCGATGGTAAATGCCCAATTTCTTATTAGTATCGATTGACTATATACTAATTACCATCTCAGATAAACAATTTTTCATTTCTATTAAAGGGTGGATAATTGTTAATAATGTGATAACACCACCTGACGCATCAGAAGGGAACAATTGCAAGGTCAATTACATGATGAGGTAGAATATGATGAAGATTGTTGTGGCATTGATGTACAAATCTTCAAGGAAAAGGTCAAGTAGCTCGGATGATTCTGCAAAATATCTGATGGCATAGTGTGGTGCACGATGGATTTGGAAGGAAGCAGAAAAGTCAGAGAAGTTCGGTGCTGCCATAGCGACTACCAAAGATCAGCAGGATCATGACAAATGAGCTAAAAGAGGCACAACATAAATAGGGTTTATTGATTTCGAAATAATAAATACGTAAGAATTTCAAACATTTTTTTTATATCATGTTAAAATAATAATAATAATAATAATAACTATAAGGGATTCCAAATGTTCTGCAAGTTAAAACTACCCAATTAAATTTTTTGATCTTCAAATCAGTACATTTCAACAGTTCAAGAAATTAATATTCATAGAAAACATGATCAATTAAAAGAATATAAAATAATTATAAATCTGTCAAATTAACTGTCACTTTTATATCACCCTTTAAACATCCGACAACACAAAATAATATTTCAAACTAGCCAGTTGACTGCTAAAGCTAAAACTACTGTGTACAAATGATAATTGATTATATACCTCACCCGAATCCTCACAATGTTTGAAACAGAAGGTAAAATGTTATAATAATTTAACAAGTAATCAGAGGTGCTTTCTTTACTTTGAATGTTAATTGCAGCAAACATGAGAATCTTTCAAATTGCAAAAAATCATTTCCTACCTCTAATGCATTTGATAAATGGATAAGTACTTGTACAAGAATTTCTCAATCATTCCGATGAAATCAATTTAAATCTCGTATATACACATTATCAATGTCATAGGAAAAAAAAAACAATCAAAGTTGTCTTGAAACAAATAAATGGCACAATTTTACCATATTAATGCTTATTTTTGTTAAAACAAAAGCTATCACATCATATAATAGAAAAGAATCATTGATTATCGACTAGGCCAGCATTTATTTGTCTAAAACTAATCAAATTTGGCAGCAGTAAATGATGAAACATGAATAAATTAAAAAAAAATAACACTAAACAAGCTGTGCTTGTGTTTTGCATGCAGAACACAGATAATTAGTAAAGGAGAAGGGCAAACTGTGCTCAACCACATGTATATGGATACAAAAGCAGAGCAAGAAGAGCAGCTTAGTCATGCAAAGCATAAGCAACTGGTACAAAGGAATTTCGTCCGTAAGACCAGAAAATCAAATGAGAAATTTGTATATCTTGGATACCGTACATAGGCAAAAAACAGGGGAATATGGTATGATTTCAGGCTGTATAGTTGAGAGAAAGCAAATGAAATACAATACATTACTTTGACTTGGAATCAGAAGATGGTTAGTGGTTATTTCTCAATATGAATGAAGTAACCTAAATATAAAAATTGGATAAAAAAAGTTTTTAAGCAAAAACCAAGTGTTTGAAATGCTACAAAATTTAAACAACTATTTACTATATTTTATGAAAGTAAAAAACGATAAAATTCCAATTCATAGAGGAAGAGTTATGGGGTTCTTACTATAAATTAGCTACAAAAAAATCAAGGATCATGAACCCACACAAAATTGGACCTTCATGCAATTGATAAGAAATGATCAAATTGTAAAAATTTTGACAAAATTCAAAACTTTCAACCAACAATAATAAATGATTAGAGGAAGCATGGTTAAATAAAAAACGAGAAGTTTCCAAAAAGCAAGCTTCAAAAAGCCTCTTGTAGAATTTTTATGCCTCATAAATGATCAAAAAATTGAACCTTGGAAGTTTGCACATCTAAAAAAAAATTAATAATCATAAACTTATTTTCTTTAAATTCTTAATTTCCTATGTAAAACCCAAATGAAACTTCAAAAGAAAAAGAAAATTACTGAGTAATAACTATAAACTATCCTAAATAAGGTGAGCATTCCGTCAATTTGGATGGATCGGTTATCAAATTGGAACTGAAATCCAAAATCTAAAAAACTAATACAATCAAAATCTTGATAAAACCGAACTGATCAAACTAAATTTTAATTTGGTTTAAACCATTCCATTATAAACAAAATTAAATTTAATTATTAGTTGACGTTCGATTTTGAACAAACAACAAGAATTGCATATCTTATATATATATATATTATCAATTTAAATCCATGAATCCTCCATTTTCATAATTTTGGTTTTTAGTTTGTTTGGTTAAATGAAAATTAAAATTGTACCAATAATAGAAAACAAAACATTGAGATTGTAAAAAGTAAAAGCTGAAATGTAATTTTGAAACCAAACCGAATCAACCAAAGTTGTTCAGTTCAATTCAATCCTTTGGTTTTGACCAAATAATGCAATGCACACTAGTCCCAAGCACTAGCTATAGTACTACAAAACCGAAGTCCAAACACTTGCAAGGAGAAAGAGTAAAAAACGCCAAAGTTTTGTACATTTACCTAAAAATATTAATATTAATATTTTAGTTAAATAAAAAATTTATTGAAAATTTTAAATTTATGACCATTAAGTGTGTTTATTTAAAATAAATTTATTTACCAATTATGTAATTAATCAAATACTTTCTTGAAAAAGAATGGCGACTAAATTAAGAATTAAAAAAATGATAATAAACAAGCAATAGTCAGTTAATTGAAAATGACTATTAGCCAATTGCTTATAAGAGAAGGATATTGAGGGAAGGTCAAACAAAAAAAGAGAAGAAAATGACAAGTGTTAAAAGAGCAAAGAATGAAAGTGAGTCTCAGGTCGAGAGGGAAAGAACGAAGCTAAGAATGTGGGGGACAAATATGAGCCAGGGAGCAAGTGAAAATTTTTGGGAGAGTGACACCACTTTTAAGGGCAATTTTGGGCAAGATTGAATCAGATTTTTAACCACAATTAGGATAAAGTCAAAGTAGAATTAACATTAAACATTAGGTTGTGATGAAGGATCAAAACATTTAGGGCTTATATTCCTCTTCTATATCAACTAGAAGGTAAACCTTAACCCTAAATCTTAGGTTTCTTTAGATGATAATGAAGATTATTCAAGAAAAATTTTTTTTTGGATTATCAATTTCCTTGTAAATTCCAAATTTATAAAAAAAATCTTAAAGCTCTGTAATTAAGCTTAAAATGAAATTAGTCTCATTGGCATACACTTGTTAGATACCCCTTGAATTTATGCATTCCAGCACTTAAAAAGTCTATTATGGATATTATAAAATTACAAAAAGCTTAAAACTTATATTGCTTTAAATTATAATTTTTTTATAATTGGGTGATTAATTTATGTAGAATTATCAGTATATACTAAGGCTTCATTAATTATATTATATTTAATATGTAAATGAGATCTAAATGAAAAGTGTTATGGTTCATAATCATATTTCTTAAACAGTTATTATTATTTATAAAATTTAAAACAAATTCTTGAACTAAGTTATGATATTGAATTCTTTATGTAGATATTAATGGAATATTACTTAAGAAAGGAGAAAAGATTGCTATATATAAGTTTTATCAGGCGATCTTAAAAAAAGTTTAGGCATAAGAAAATTCTAATGTTTTTTATTGCATCTAGATTATAGATAAAAGATTGTTATAGAAAAGTTTAATAAGGCAATCTTAAAATAAGTTTAAGGCAAAAAAAATTCTAATGATTTTTATTGCATCTACATTATATGCATGACATTAGATTTGGCTTATAAAAATAAATACTTGAGGAAACAAAATCAAGGTTAAGGAATAGTATTTCAATATTTAAGGTTCATATGCGCGTGTTGATGAAAGAGTTTCCCCCTTATGATACTAACTGAAGAAACTAATGTACTCCCAGGTTGATGATTTTACCTTCAACATCAAATAATAATATTGTAAGAATAAAACCTATGCCACACTTTGTTGACGCGGGAAGTTGGTTAAAGATAAGTTAAAAGAATTTTTACATCCAACAACAGTGAACCTCTTCTTCAACCAACTATATTGACAAAAAAAGATATCTAAAGTCGAGTTATACCATATATAGGTGGTGATAAATATACAAGCAAATAAAAAAAGTATAAGCTAAGGTATGATAAACAATAGACAGGATGTCATGATTTTATCGATATACATTTTTTTAACTGTTAAGCAATATTTATAAACATAGCAAATATCCAAATGATAAATATTATTTACAATTTACCTGCATTTTAAAATAATAAGTGGCATTCATTTCTTTTTCTTTTAAAGTGCTATGATTAAAAACTATAATCGACTCAGTAGGCTACACTAAAAACTCATCATTTTCTTTAATTAATAATTCAATGTAAAATTTTGGGAACTAAATGACTGAGAAATAAAATGTGTACCATCAACATGTAGCTTCAAATAATAGGATTATAAAAAATTTATAGTTGTTGAAAAAAAAAACTATATTAGGTTTGTCATTTTTTTTATAGTTTTTTTTAATAGAATAAAGATAAATTTAGTACCTCTCTCAATATATATAGAACATTATAATCATGAGAAGATATATAAATAATTATTTTGATATCAGTTATAGTTAGAAAATAAAATTTAAAATTTTGCCCCAATGTATGTTCCCTTGTAATAATTCTAAACTTCTAGAACGAGTCGTGACAAAGATGCCAAATAAAAGGTCCCTACAAATGAGAAACAACGAATCCACAAAAACAAGGAATTAGAAGTGTAGCAAAACAAAACCGAACCACAACCAACAAATTGAGCACACCACAAAAGAAAAAAAAATAAATAAATAAAAACATACGATTGAAATAGTCCTACAAAGAAGCACAATGACCTACCCATTTAAATGTTGTAATGAAAAAACTTATTACAATCCCGCAAGGAGAAACTGAGAAAAGCTATAATAAATAGCCCCCTTATGCTTGTCGAAGTAGACAACAGAAATGGAAATAATACTAGCAAGTAGTCTTAAAAAAAAAAATTAAACCAAAAATGCTCGTAAGAATAAAAACAAAATTATAGCAAATAAAATAGAATCACAAAATTAGAAAATAAAATAGTCAAATCAACAAAAGCTTTAAAGAAAAATGTATACAGTCACACGTCGAATAAACTTTTACTTAGTTTAAAAAAATTTGACAAACTTATTATTTAAATAATATCTTTCCAATAATTGCAGCCAACGTTGTCAGATTTCCCATAGATAAATTCATAAATTAGCAGATGAAGATTTATTATTTCACACCACACAAGATATCTTATATATCCATCATTAAAATTGATAACAGTTTAGATGCCCATAATCACTTTGGGAATAAGATTAATAACAGGGTTTGGGAAACATGTACTCAATGTATTGAATGTGAAGCCAAGAAGAGGGGAAAAAAGAGAAAATTAATAGCCGTGGTTGATAATACATGATATAAAGCTAGATTAATAGCATTAAAAGTTGAACTAATATCGGAACCTTTGATTTTCAAAACTCTATATATTAATCCCAATTTGATTTATAACTTTATTGACACATACTTTCTAGCAGTTAATTTCATAGTGATAATGAAGAAAATTTTCTTAAATGGACCATTACATAATCAATTTTTTGAATTCCACATAGTTTCTATTAATATATGTCATAAACTTAAACTGATATCGAAAAACAACGAGCTTGAGCTTCTAATGTTTAATTTCATAAAAAGTAAAGATACAAAAAATGGTTGATAAAATAGGATACAATGCATGTAGAAACAATGAAAAGTTTTGATCATTTGAAAATATATAAGCTATAAATAATTATAAGAGATTGATAGATGAAAAATTCACATTTACTAGATTTCATAAATATTTCTTCTCATAGTTGGCACAGCACATAAATTCAATATGTACATCATATGGAAGAAAACCTTCTTTGAAGTAATGGAAATTATTCAAAGGTTAAACAAAATAAATAATGAATCTTTAAATTCAATAAAATTGATAAGATTTTAATGTTAGAATATCTTAAAGTAAACTTATTCAATTGATTAATAGGTTTAGCAGGTAGAAGTTGTTAACTTCAAAATTAAGGATAGATTTTGATTCAAACTCAAATTTGGGTTTGCATAAAATTTCAGTCTTAAATATAATAGCACTTGTTCAATTATTGTTTGAAATACACAAACAGCTTTTGGTTCATAATCTGATGCGCATTCAGGTTTAAATTTTAATGCAAGATGGAAACATTTTAAGCTATAAATCTACTGGGTTTCTAATTCATCATTTAAAGAAGTATAATGAATTAAAATTCCTCCTAGGTTTGACTATATAATATTAGTGTTGGTGTGCATTTAAAAAGGTTTGGATGAGAAGTAGAGATTTTTCCTTCGAAACACTAGCATAGTTGCAACAGACAAAACAGCATAACTAAAATATCTTTACATTCTAAAATTTTGTGTTAAGGTTCATATCTTAACTTAAATGAATTGTATCTCCAATCACTCCATTTGTCTAGGACTACTTCACTACACTTGCATCAAATTTTCCCTTAATTGGGAGCAAGGTTAGAGAGTGAAGTGAGGAATAGTTAATCAAGCTAGAGTAAAGGGTTTAGCTAGTTTTAAAGAGTGGGTGTGGCTGGTCAAAGTTCTATGATAACCTAAATCCATTCCATTAATCCTAAATTGTAAGTGGTGTTCATATTTATTTATTGTAATAGGACATGGCAATTCAGGAATAAAATATAAAATAAACTAGTAAACAAAGTATTAACTGCCTAATCCAAAATTAAATGCTTGCTAACCACCGAATCAACAAACGAGGACGACGAGATGCCAAAGTCATAAAAATCTTTTGAAGAAGGGTAGATCCAATCCTAGTGGTCCACTCTCTTGTTCCAATGAGGGATATCTAAGAACCTAAATATTTATTTGGACATTGCACTAATGTGGCATCAATCTGTTGACATAGAAAAGAGCAATGATCTGGTGCACTTGATGATATAGCATTCAACAAGGATGTAGTCCTCCTTGAAGCTTGAATTGAAGTTTTCTAGTGCTGTTTACATGAAGCCATGAAATGTAATTGAATGTGGGCCCATACACCAAACTAGTCTAATCCATTATTCTAGTTAGTTAGGAGCCATCACCCAAGTTAAATGAGTTGTTAATTCAAATGGAATTGACCAACCAACTAGAAGCCAAAGTAAATTGGCCAACATGTAATTAAAGATTCATGGTTCAATATGAATATTTATCAATCCATTTGACATTGATTGTTTCCCCTCATCTACCCAAAACAGGCCATGTCTAAGGTCGTAAGTAGTGTTGTTTCCTGTTACTTGAGTTTTGCTTCTCACTAGGTTTCACATATGCTGACATATTGCAATATCTCATAAAATATTGAAAAACAGATGTAGAAGATGAAAAGAAAAACAAGATAAAAAAATTACAACTAGATTCAAATGGCCAAAACTTGGCCTATAAATAGAAAATAAAGAAGATATCAACTCAACCTAGAAATAAAGAAGATTTAAATATTGAAATAGGCTAAATTTGGAAAACTACCGAATACAATTTGATAGAATCACTAGAAAGCAGCATTTCTACACAGGAAGGCTTACATACCTACACAAGCTGCAGCCTACCATCTGGAAAAAGAATAACCAAAACTTCCATCCAGCGAAATTCTCCAATTACATGTATGGAAGAATGCAAACAAAGTTTATCACTCTATTTTGCATAAGGCAGCAACTAGTATTTAGCAACCCCCTAAAACTAATTTAAAAACACTTTACAAGCCAAGCTTATCGAACATTATTTCAAAAAAAGATCATATCAAACATTGGTCAAGATGTTTGCTATTTGAACGTAGTCAAAATATATAAACCACGCATATCTCTATTTTGAATTTTTTCTTTAATGAAGGGTCGATCAACCATTTCTATGCTTAGTTCAATCAAAATTGATAAAATCATGTGCTATATTGAAAGCAATTTTATTTTCATAATACAATATCATATAAGTCTTGATTATTACTTGAATTTCTCCAAGGAATAATTTAAGCCAAACTAATTCATGATACTACTAGCTAAACATTTAAGTTTAGCTTTTGCACTACTCTTTGCAATAATATTTTGCTTTTTACTTCTCCAATTTATAACATTACCTGAACATAAAGATAGATCCAATATCATTTATAGAGTTTACTCAATCAACATCTATATATAAGTTTCAATTATTTGAGATTTTTTCTTCTCAAGGAACAGGCCCTTTTTGGGTTTCCTTCAAGTACTTGAATATTCTTGTGAAAGCACTCATGCATTCTTCATATGGTACATGCATAGATTGATTTGCCATGCAACAACAAAAGCTATGTTAGGTCTGATATGATAAATAGATGAATTTTCTAACCAATTTTCATATCTTCCCTCATCGATTCGAATACTAGTACTAAGATCATTTTTGTGTTAGAATTAGTTGGAATCTCAACAAACATGCCTCCAATAAGATGATCTTTTAATATGTCGAGAATAAATTTTCTCTAAGAAAGGTTAATACCAAATTTGTTTCTAGAATCCTAAGAAAATAACCAAGAGGGGCAAGTTCTTTGATTATAAACTTTTCGATTAGCCTTTTCTTGAAGATTTTCGTCTCTAAATCAAAATTCTCTACACAATAAAATCATTAACATAGACATTTAGTATGACAGCACAAACATCCTTGTGTTTGTAGAATAATTTGTTATAAGAATTGGCATGTTTAAACTCATGTTGACGTGCAGCTTTAATGAACTTTCGGATTCAAGCTCTAGATGTAGGTTTGAGCCTGTAAATAATTTTTCAACTTGCATATTACGCTTGCCTCCATACATATATTTGGATTCCCATCAAGTCATACAATTCTCCAACCTCACTAGAATTATCAATCATCTTCTCTAATCTCTAGCCCTAAAATTTACAATATATAGAATAGAAAACAACTTTATAATAGCATGCTTTCAATATTTTACTTACCGATAAGAGATTACACAATAAATTTTGAACATGTAAAGTAGAATTTAGATAGCTCAAAGTTGATAGTTCTCGTACCAATAATAGTGAATAGAGATCCCTCAACAACTTTGACCGAGATTTTCAGATGAGAGAGTATAGGATGAGAAGAAAAGGAATGTGATCTTGATGCTCCAAAGATTTAAGATTCCTAAGCTCCTTTAGCATATGAAAGAAAGAAAGAAATTTTTTTTAACTAAAGGAGAAAAGCTGGAGAATTTTTGAAAAGTAATTTATATAGAAGATCTAATTACCCTTTTAGGGGAATGCCATCAAAATTATCAATGGTTTTCATTTTTACTCCCTTGTTTTTCATTTGATAAGTTTATCATTGTGCTAACTTCTTTGAAATGTATTGTGCTAATTTCTAGGGCGAAAGAAATCGATCTAATTTGTTGGCTTGCCATATAGTTTCCAACATTTTTTTTGTGTGATTAATATCTATATAGACACCACACTAATGATTACTTTTCCTTGAATTGAGATATTTTCAAGATTTCTGCTCAATTATGGTAAGAGCAAAACTTCAGTTTGAGAAGAGTTCTTGGTACCTCTTAACGATTATCCTTCAATTATTTTCTCCTCTTTGAATCTTGCCAGATACTTGAACATTAAGTGGTGAATGGATCCCTAGGATTCTTTCCTAATATCATCTAGATCTTTGTTGAGGCCTATAAGAAAATCATAGATTCTTGTTTTCTCCATTTGATATATTCACCTGCACACTCCCAGCATCAAGCATTTGGCTCACCAAAATTTTTAAGTTCGGTAAAGTATTTAGTAATGCTCATAATTCCATGTTTGAGATTGCAAGCAAATCTCATAATTCACAAAACTGACAAAATTTTCAAAATTTGAATACGGCATGGTGAATTTCTCCTAGATTACTTGAGTGGTGTTGTAGACCTTAATACATAAATTCAATATTTTCTTCTATAGAATTGATAAGTCAAGACATCACTAAGGAGCTACTAGCATCCCTTGGAAAGGAAGGGTTAATTCACTTCAGTTTACGAAATGTACCATCCAGATATTCCTTGATTCATGATTTGAACCAAGCAAAACAATTAAAGGTTGTTCCCAATAAGTTTACAATGTGCGATTGAAGTGGTGAGTGTCACATGGAGAATTGATCGTGCAGGTTGTTATGGTGGAGGATGAGTGTATCTTCTCTCCATCTTTGCTTGACCTTGTTAAGGTTCTCTTTGAGTCATCAGCCATCGACTAGTTAGAAGCCGGCTCTGTTATCATGTTACAAAAGACATGTAGAAGAGGAGAAGATATAAAAGTAGAATACTTGACTTATTCAATTGGCCAAAACGAGAAAAGAGGATAGCAGAATATTTAACTGATTCAATATGCTGACACTAGGCCCTCTTAATAGAAAGTTACAAAAAAGAAAACATGGAAGAAATCAATTCATCTTAGCAAGAAGGGAAATATAAATCCTTATCATATAGCCAACAATCAACTCCACAACAAAAACATCAATTTTAGCCAAACTGTAGCCAGCCAGACAAGGAAAACAGCTGAATTTGCCATACTTGGAATATCCGTCAGCTGCCTTTTATCATGCCAGCATAGATTCTATATTTGGGGTTAAAAGCCGCCAGCCCAAATTGCCTTCTACGTGTTATACTTCTATCTAACGAAATTCCAATTATAGTAGAAGGTAAATAGCATATATCCTTTCCGTTTTGCATAGGTCGGCAGCTGGTATTCAGCATAAACATTGGAATCTTCTTTTCTACAAGTTTTACATAACAGCCCAACAATTCATACAAAGATGATGTACTTCAATCCAAACGATAAAAATTACTTTCCTCTTCCTTTACCAACAAAAAGGTATACATAAAGTCAATAAGTACTGCTCTTTGCTGATACAATTTTTGTCTTGGATTCAAATATGCATATACACTGCAAAATTATGTCAACCTTAAATTCTTCCCCTCTAAACCGTTTAAATGATAACCCAAGGTTTCATTCAAGGGCAACTAAATTTCAATTTTAAAAACAAAAAATGATTTTAGCAAGTGAATGATTAATCAAAGCAACGCAAGAAAAACTGACCACATCTACAATTCTATGTTGCTTGGTTAAACTAAAGCAAAAATTCTTGCAAAGGTTGTTCATGGAAGATTTTAGAAGACAAATATAGCCTCAAGTTAAAGAAAGTTGTCTGTATTCATAGGTCTTAATATTTTCATCGGAAAGCAGTTTCCATGCTTTCATTTATGTGTACCGGCTTAAAATGCTCTTCTGCAGACTTTACGCCTTGTTCCTTGAAAGTTTATTTTATTGATCTTGAGTGTAGCAAATCAGTCTCTACCTGCTATGCCCACAAAGATAGGCTGGCAGTTGACACATAAGTGATGTGCATCTAAATTGTTGCCCAAGCCTGAAAACAAAGATATACATACATACATGCAAAGGAAGAAGCCAAGACTGTAACTCTCCCCCACCACTAAAAAAAATTGAAAAAATATTCCATGCTAAAAAGAGATGCTCTTGGATATAAACATATATTCAGATGCTCATAAATATTTAAAGATGCTTCGTGCATGACTGTTACAAGAAAGAAATTATTAAATTTAAATCTCCCTTTAGTTCCATTGAATACATTGACACCCGCATGAATACAGACTAAGAAATATCAATATTTCCAGGGAATTATTAAGAAAAGTTTTATTTATTGTTTTTTTTTTTTTTACTTCTATTATTCTTTGGAAAAAGAGATATCGCATTTGATTAATCAGCAATCGTTTTATTATTATAAATAGTCCACGGGGATTTTAACTGAAGTGCTCATGCATGAAGTCTCATCCCTTTATCCCGAAGAGTCTAATCTTGGTCTCATAATCTGTACAAATTTTAATTGATTCGAGTACAACTAAACTTAAAGACATATCAGTCCGGAAAAAGTCAAACTGAAAGAAAAAAGGAAAGATGAACATTTGAATAATGTACTTCTTAAAACAGCTGAGAGTACCATGGATGACATGGGGGTTTCCTCCAAAAAGCTAAACCGAACCGGCCCGAACCAGTTCAATTGAGAGGGGGCTGAACCGGCCTCTCACCTCTTTTCATTTCCCGCTTTCTTATTTTCATTTCCAGCCCATAACACTTATATTAATACATATTTTTAGGTCTTAGGAAGGCAATTTATGTTCTTTCTGATTTCAGATTTGTGAGGACAGCCACCGGCATCCTGTTTTCTCTCTCGAGGGCTGCATTCCAGTTAGGGTGGTGCTCTGGCTGTATCCCTCTCCCCGATAGTGGTTGTATCTCCGAGCCCTTCTTCAACTTCCACCTGCACTTCCTGCAAATCGTCTCCCGCTGCCCTCATCCAGCGGCTGTTTTCCTACAGCCTTCCTGTCGCCTCCCTCCAGCACCTACCGCCCACCAGCATCCCAGATTCTCCCAGTCAGCATCTACCGCATCCTGTGTACCTGCTGCTACCACATGGTTCCACTACTTCTGTGGACTCCCCATTCCCGTAACTTCCCTGTCCAGTAGTCAAGCCAAAATTCCTCCTTCCTGCTGAGCTGCTGAAGTACCCAGGAATCTGCTGTTACCATTACCTGCGTTACCTGTGTAGCCATGAACCTCTCCCCCTTCCTGTTGTTACCGTAAGGCCATCTAGGGGCCTCCACCTGCTGTCACTTCACCTCTTTCTCCTGCACTCACCTTCTCTCCGCTGTCAGCCAACTGCAGCCCAACAGCAATCCCTTCCCCAATTCCTTCCCCACTACAGCCCAACAGCAGCCTTCACCCTTTCCTTCCCCCACTCCAATCTAACCCTATGCAGTCCAACCGCAGCTCTCCCTCTTTTCTTCCCCATTGCAGTCTGAGCCCGTACAGCCCCTCCTAACCTTCTTGCTGTCATCTCCCTCCACCCCACAAACAACTGCAACACCACCACCCTGATCCACTCCTTTGCTTTGTGTTTGTACCGTGTTTTCTTATTGCAATTGTTGTTGTTTGTAATCCCTTAAAATCCGGTATCGATGGATCATAACCAAAGATAATAGGTGCCTTATAAATGCCTTATAAAAGCTTGACAATTTGATGATGTATCCATTTCTAGTGCTGAATTGATTTCAAAACCAAGACTCCTGACTGATATTGAAAGGCTCATTGACCGGTTGCAATGAAATTAATGCCAAAACCATTCATGTTCTTATTTTTTAAACATAACAACAATAGATCAAATGAAATTTCATGTCAAGATATTAACAAAGGCATGGCTTTCACCGAACGCCAATCAAAATAAAAATCCGAAGCAATGAACCATTTAAACATATGCATAAGGTTTGTGGATACATTAAAAAGAGTCAACCTAGACAATAGCCTAGCTTGTCTTGGTGTACGAGGAATTTGGCACCACATGACCAAAGCCGATCAACGACACCACAGGCATCACATTCACAAAGTACATCATCAGATCATTTTATGTAAATTAATTTAGCAGCAGACATTCAAGCGCACTAGCATGGATGAATGTGTATGATAAAAAAAAAATAGTCCAATCAAGCAGATGCACATAAATGCACAAAGGCATGCCAATCTATATACCAAAAAACATAGGTTAAATCTCTGATTTCACTTTCAATACTAATAGACAATACTAATAGACACCTAAAGGATCTTAATTCCAACTTAGCATTGCATAAAAATTTCTTCGCCTACCATTTATCATTGTCATATGCAACATTAACACCCCGTTTGGGGCAACTTATATCTGTGTGCGGCGTTTTCAAAACGTCGTTGTCCTGTTTGATTCGCACGTTCAAACTGCGTTTTTGAGAACTGTGGGATCGACCCCGCGGCCTCTGTTCGTTCTGGATTGTTTTACCCAGCTGTCCTCGACCTCACATCTCTCGCATCGATGCTCGGTCTCAGTTCGAAGCCGAGCCCTCCCATCTCCATCGTCACCCACGCCCGACGTTTCCATTCGACCAAAAATACAGCGTCTTCTTCTCCTAACCCTATCAGTCCCAACATGGAAGCGTCGAACGGAACCTATGCCCATCGTCTTCTTCAGATCTTCATAAACATCGATCCTTACCATTGCTGAAAATTGAAATCTGAAAAGAAAGAGAAATCTAGCTTCAACTAGAATGGTTCGGGGGTAATAATTTTTCCATTCTCTTCTCTTTTAGATTGATTTTCTTCTTCTTTTTTTCTTTTTATATTTTTTACTACAATTGCGCCTTCTTATATGGTTTTTGCGATTTTTTTTTAATCTTTTGCTTATGTTTTGGTTATTCTCGTTTAATATGTTTTGAATCTGTTCGGCTCTGCCTTTTTATTTCTATTTCATGGCATATTTTACAGTGATTGGGAATTGAGAGATGATGACTTTAAATGAATTTATCAGTTGCTACTGGTTTAACGTGGCTTTGCTAAGATAAATTGTGAATTTGCACGTCAGTCTGATCCCTAATGTTCATTGGGAGCCTTTTTTTTCTCTGCTTTAATCATTTTTGGTAGAACAATAGCCTGTTTAATTATGTTATATTCAAACTTTATAATCATTCCATACATCATGCCAAGAATTCGTGCAAAGGCCTTTAGAAGGGCAGAATGGTCATTTATCCACAATAAGCTGCAAAACAGTTGTTTTCCAACAACACAAAACAAACGGTCAACCAACGTATTCGGATCAGCTGCTGATCAGCAACTTATCTGGATCAGCTGCTTATGCAGCTTGTCAATAAGTTGCAGCTGCCCCAAACAGACCCTAAATAGTCCTCCACTCGAATACAACTTGTTTTGCAACAGATTATACAATAGGTTTTCGTGACTAGTTTCCATTGAAAATTAAGTTCAAAATGAAGCTAAGAACCAGGAAGATCCAATAAATTTGGCCAGAGCAGGCAATCTTCTGAAAAAAGGGTTGGCGTTATAGAATAGTCACAGTATTCTTTACCTCAGCCCAATAAATATGGATTAAGTTTCTAGGTTGGACCTTTTTGGGATTAGGCTTGGTGACCGGTTGAACATTCTATGTCCTCTAACCAAAAAGGGAAAGCAATCCAGAGCAGACCAAAACTCTATTTTGCAATTTGGGTAAAAAATCAAGACAAGTCCACCAACCTATATTGACCTCTTTTCCAATCACTGCTTTGTCAAAGACCGGTACACATACTAATACATTGTCAATCTATATACAATTCTTGCTTACAAAAATTCTCTTATGCTTCCAATAGTAAAGAAATTTTCATCATCTATTACCATATAACACGCCATTCTCAACATCATCTAAGCTAATGAGTACCTTCCTTCTTTCAAACCCTTCAAGACAACAATGTATGTTGTTCATGCAAAGAGTAGGACCATCTTAACTGTCTATAGGTTATCCTCTCCTCCATTGCATTTTGTTGTTCATGAAAATGTATCAATTGAAGCAAGTAGAGCTTATCCAAAAGTAGACTAAAAACATCCAATTGGAACACACACATACAGAGAGAGAGAGAGAGAGAGAGATGCTCCTCCGACTTATAGAACCACAGCTAATCAATTTCTAAAATGAAAATTTACATGCAATGATGCCACTTAATTCTTATGTATTTACATATCAAACACCTAAACTTCAACTTTTACATATATGCCACCTTAACTATGCATGAAACTAGTGCATGAAAAGGTGTGTGACTTTTCAACAGTTAAAATAGTGGTATTTTGATGGGTATGAAATATTTGGGTGGTATAAATGTAAAAAGTAAAGTTCAAGTGTTAGATATGTAAATACATGAGAATTGAGAGGTAAGTATGTAAATGCCCCTTTCTAGAATTACATCAAATTGGGTCAACAGGTTAAAAATCTACATCCTTAATGTCTTTTAAGTGTATCTAAGCAGTTCATGCATTGTCTTCTAAAAACATCCAATTAGAACACACACAGACACAGATACATAGAGAGAGAGAGGGAGAGAGAGGGATGCTCCTCCGACTTATAGAACTGCAGCTAATCAATTTCTAAAATGAAGATTTACATGCAATGATATCACTCAATTCTTATCTATTTACATATAAAACGCCTAAACTTCAACTTTTAAATATATGCCACCTTAGCATGAAACCAGTGCATGAAAAGGTGCATGACTTTTTAAAAGTTAAAATAGTGGAATTTTGATGGGTATGAAATATTTGGGTGGTATAAATGTAAAAAGTAATTTAAGCGTTAGATATGTAAATACATAAGAATTGAGAGGTAAGTATGTAAATGCCCCTTTCTAGAATTACATCAATGTTTTGTTATGGCTGTCCTTAACAATAGAAACACCACAACTAACAAGCAAGATTCAACGCATTCAAATGAACAGACAAAACAATCCATTAAAATATATCTATATAAGCGTGGGGCAATCTCTTGGCCTTTATCTAATATTAGCATTTTCTCAAAAAGTTTATTCTTTCCTGGTTTAGGCGTGTTTAGTGAGCACTTATGTAATAGCTGATAGTTAAATTTAGCCTTTCATCCTATAACAGAAAAAATAACATTGTTAATTAATGAGTAATTCTACATGTTAAGCAATACAATCCAAATAAATTATTTATTAATCAAGAATAGTGATCATCATCATCATCATTAGCCTTACCATAGTTATTTGTAATTGGTTGTACGAATGCTCATTTTTACATAGATTCCTGCTGAGCACTTTGTCTAAAATGTTAAACCAACACTTCAGAAATCTTTTTTAACTTTTATCCATGTTAACTTAAACTCTACCACTTTTCCATCCTAATCATTCATCACTAAACATATCAACTCATCTAATAAGTATGTTGTTTAGCCTTTTTTTGTACATATCAAACGAAAATGAATACATTTTGAACTGCGTTATTTTAAATGTAAGTCAGTAAAACCACTCATCTAATAGAATTATTCCTAAATTGATTGTTTATAATTTTGCATGCTTCCATCTTAATATTCCCATTTATATCACACGGGACTTAATGATCAACAACTTTCTAATGACACTCGGGTACATTCATCAACATTAAGCCAAATTCCAATTTTATAAATTTACCTCTACAACTTAATGATATTTTTTATCACATAATACTCTAAATATGTGTTTTATTTTAATAACTCAATCATAACATTCGAAGATATATATTAATTTTCACCACCAATCTTCCATATAATACATATAAGGTACTCAAACTATCGCACATAAACATCACCCAATCTTCTAATAAAATTGAATGTTATTTCTTAAAATAATCTAGGTCAAAATTGCATATCATATGCCCATCTTTTATAAATCATCTATCATTTAAAAATTTTCTCCATAATTATAAATTCCTACTCATTTAAACGAATGTATCATCATATCAAACTATTTTGTGGAAAAAAACATATCCTAAGGCATGGCACTTTGAATATTCTTTATAAGCAACTTCATAACAGCACAAAAAAGATATGAACTCAGTGATGATTCCTAATAATGCATTATTATAAATTTATAGTTGAAAACTATCAGGTAACTCCACAATTACGTTTAATAATAAGTAGTTATCCAACATGTATATCTTTAATAACTTCAATATATCATTAATACACTTCTTTTCTTAATGTACGGAAAATGAATTCTTAAGGTATTCAGTCATAAGCCTTTTGAAGATCAATCAAAATATTATTTCTCTACTCTATATTTTTCCTTTTATTGTCATGATATAAAAATTTGTTTGATAGAATATCTTCCACAAGCAAAACTAAATTAATTCTTTAATATTGAAAAAAATCTTTCAGGATTATGCCCCATTAACCCATGGCTTCGTTGCCATGAATCATAAGCTTAATTTCTCTATAATATTACAATCTTGAACATATACTTTGTTGTGAAATATTGGCACCAAAATACGTTTTCTCAAAACATGATGCATCATTTAATAATATAGAATGAGTCACGATTAGGGTTTCCTAATGCAACTAATATGATATATAATATGAATACATGCACAAGGAATTAAGAATATAAACATCTAAAGCCATAAAATAATTCATTATATGCACTCCTCATAATAAAATAGACAATGCCCGAATTAAAACCCATCCAATAAAGAAATGATCAAAATACTATGAGAAATTTACTGAGATATAAGAAACGCAAAATCAATGAATAAATTTAATATAACTTTCACAAGTAGTATTTTTGGCACATCACTTCTTAATCAAAATCAAAAGCAATGAACCATTCAATTTCAATTTATGTATATGAAATAACAAAGGAACAAAAATACTGAAATAAAAAATCAGGCCTCAAAATTGATGCAAGGAGATGACTTCCCTTGGAATTAGATAGCCATACACCACATTTGAAGGAATTACACATGCAACTTATATTTACATAACGGAAATAAAAAAGCAAAATGTATTAGTGCCACTCTTTTCTATTACAAACCTCAGAATATTTATTTATAGATGATAAGGTTGGCATAGAATTAGCTCAATTCAAGTATAAAGTCCAAATTAAATCTAAGAAATTAAATGGTTAAGCTTTTAATTTAAAATCCAAACTCATTATTATATTGACAAAAAACCACAATTTTAAAATCCCTGTGCCACATGAAAAGTCCAAACAATTTCAAAAATAGTGTATATACGGTTCTCAACAGCCTATTTACATGGCCTACAAATAACAAATTGTAGTTAAAAACTTCTCTAACGAAGACAAATATAAATTAACATCTAAAATAGGATTCCAAGAGGATAAAGCTGACAAATTTACCCAAAAACAAAAGGAACATGTCTAAAAGCAACATTAATCAAAATGCCATTGCCCAAAGGAGTAGTTCCGCCATCATTTAGTTCTCAAAATTCCATTAAAATAATTTCTCAACTGAATTACTATATTATCCCTCATAAAACTTCATATCTCAGAAGATATCAAATTTAAAACTAAAGCTTTAACTTTATGCATTTTTTTAAGCTAACTATATCTTGATTTTTCTTTTTCAATTTTCATTATTTTGTTTCCCAAACACATTTAATAATTTCTCTAAATTATATTTTCATACATCCTTAATGTCTTCTAAGTGTATCAAATTGGGTCAACATGTTAAAAATCTACATCCTTAATGTCTTCTAAGTGTATCTAAGCAATTCATGCATTGTCTACAAACCCAAATTTAACACAACCTAAATAGGACTGACATGAAACAAACTAATTTATTAAACGGGTTAAAAATCTTTAACCAGAACCAGACCCGTCTTCAACCTATTGGCTCAAACACAACTTGATGGACCTGTTTAGATATGCATTTTATGTTAAATTTGAGTTAAATTTGGGTGAAGTTTGGATCAAACATGAGTTTGAGGGTCAATTTCAATTTTACAGGTCAACCCTAACCAGACTTGAAAATTTAAATTAAAGTTTAAACCAAAACTAGACCCAAAATTTTATCGGGTCAACCCGATCACAAATTGTTTTTAACCAAGCCCATTTCAGGTTGTCGTGTCAGGTGAATTATTGACACCCCTAATGTCTTCATGTTTAACTAAGATCAATTAAGTCCACTCTTGAAGCAAATTATATTTTCATTCGCCTTTAATGTCTTCTAAGTGTATCAAATCGGGTCAACGGGTTGGGTTTAGGACTCACCTAAATTTAACACAACCCAAATAAGTTGACCCAAACCAAACCCATTTATAAACGGGTACCCATCTTTAAACTAACTGACTCAAACACTCAAGCGACCCATTTTGACATGCATTTTAAGTTAAAGTTGAGTTAAACTTTGGTCAATTTTGAATCAATCTTGACACCCCTAATGTCTTCATCTTTAACAAAGATCAATTATGTCCATTCTTGAAGCAAATATCTTAATCAAACTCCCTAGATCTCCCATCTCCATTTCCTTATCATATATAGATCTTTTACTATTTACTTTGTACTACACCTATCATATATTTCTATATTTTTTTATTATTTATTTATTTTTTATTAAACATATCATATAAATCATTATAAGTTTTACTTTGCTCACAATGCTCTCTGCAATCATATTAAATTTCAAATAATCATTACAAGTCATAGTATTCAGTTTTTTACAGTGAATGAAAGCACACTTTTTCTTAATAACATTTTATATCTCCTAAATCAATCACCAACTATCACTACTGTTGTATGATCTCTTTTGCACTCACCTAAGGCCTTTAAGATAAGCTTTTTAATGACACTACCCATCATAGCCCATTTTATAATTCAATTAACTAAAGAATTCTCTTTTGCCCCTTTTTGCAACTTGTTTCGTATAATTCAAATTTCACTAACCTATCCTAACGAAACTATTTCTTATAATCATTTGATTAATACAAGGATATACATCTATAAATACAACTCAATTTTGTGCAATCAAACTCCAACATGGAATTTTAAAATCACTTGAAAAATTCTTGTTTCCCTAAATTCAACTCTATCTGGCCTGATTTTTGTAATTAATTAAGTGCTCAGATCTTAAAATATGTATTTATCAATGCAAATTTGTAGGCTAGTGCAAAATCAAGTAAAACTTCTCCCATTATTAATTATTACATATCCATTTTGAACCCCTTCATAGCCCACCCTACTAAAACACATAAGTTACTTTAAATCACCTCCAATAAATATCATCGCAAGCATGTGTTTTAATAGTTCATTAATCTTTTCCTTTTTTTATACCTTTTGATACAACATGAGGAGCATAAGCACTAACCACATTTATAGAATCCTCATCGACAAATATAATAATAGTAAACAGAATATTAGCAACCCTATTATACTCAACTAATTTCTTTTTCAACTTTTTATCCACTACTATCAAACTATGCTTCTAAAGCTATCCTTACAGCATACTATAACATATAACCTTGTTCAATGTTGTAGGAATTTTTATTTTTTCATTTATTTATTGTAAGCAAATAATATTTGCACTTCTTCTATTCAAAAATAGCAATTAAATTAATATTGTCGACTTATCCAGTGAAGTATTATGAAATAGGGAAACAAATGTGAATCTAGCATTCTTAAACAACGCGCAAACAAAGAGTTCATCAACCTAAAAGAGGCATTTTCCAGGTTCTTGTGTTGTCAACCCAGATCAACACATCTAGTGCATGACAAACAAGCAGTCAGTATCCTCAAGAAGTCTGTCATGACAAGTTCCAGCATTGAGTTGCTTTCAGTTACCATAACATAGTAAGGTTGCACAGCTGATGAGAACTGCAAACTTTAAATATGAAGTTAACTAAGAACAGAAAAAAGAAAAATGCATAGCAAATAAGCAAAGAAAATACTTACTAGAGGAGCTAAACAGCAATAAAATCCAATACCACAAGCAATTTACCATATACAGAAAAGGTAGCAACCAGTCCCCAATAAGAAGCTTTAGCCAATAACTGCAAAACAAAATAAATGAAATTTATCGTACCCACTCATTTCTGCAATCTCCCTCGAAATCTTCATCTTCTTCGTGGTTCCCTTGTACAAATCCTCAAGACTGCACGGCAGTCGATTCTCGATGGGCGCAGCCTTCTGCGGACGCTGTGCATTCATGGACCCTTCCCTACCAAATTCCGACCCAAAGAAATCATTCCCTACGGGAAATCTCGACCCGCTCCTCATCCCAGCGGTCCCTCCACCGCCGCTCATTCCTCCAAACGGGCTAGAGAAGCCGAAAAATTCCGCAAAAATATCATCAGCATTCTTCGGATTGAACCGGAACGTAGCCGGCCCATCTTTGCCGCCGAAAAAAGAAGCACCAGGGCCGCCGGCCCCCGGCGGCGGTACTTCACCTTTCAATCCTTCCTCCCCGTACTGGTCGTAGATCGCCCTCTTTTGGGAATCACTGAGGACCTGATGAGAAGCAAGAAATGGGGCGGATCAACAACCGAAGATGAATGATGACATCTGTTGGTTGCTTGGTAAGAGATCAGAAATACCTCGTAGGCCTCGGAGATCTGCTTAAACTTGGCCTCAGCTTCCTTCTTGTTTTGAGGGTTCTTATCGGGGTGCCACTTCATGGCTAGCTTACGGTAGGCCTTCTTGAGGTCGTCATCATTGGCTTTCTTATCGACCTGCAAGACCTTGTAGTAGTCCACTCCCATTCCGGAATCACTCTTTCTTTTCCGATCTCGTTGCGCTCTTCTATCCTGTCCGTCGTCGATGAAGTNGGCCTTCTTGAGGTCGTCATCATTGGCTTTCTTATCGACCTGCAAGACCTTGTAGTAGTCCACTCCCATTCCCGAATCACTCTTTCTTTTCCGATCTCGTTGCGCTCTTCTATCCTGTCTGTCGCCGATGAAGCTTTGCAGATAGATTTTACTTCTGATTCTTTGTTTCCTGCAGTCACAGTGGCGATAGCTTCGGAGAAAGGCTGTGAGGGCTGGTTCGATGCCATCTCTTATTCTAGCTAGGTATGGCTGGTTAATTTTAAATCTAGCAAAAATGGATTTGATTTGGATTACTATATAATTTTCTATATCTTTTTGTAAGTTATTGGCAGCTATTTAAATTCTTATTTTTTTTTTTAACTAGTTTCATTCATTTTTAGATAGAGAATGAATTCTAAGAAAATCAAATTTTTAATTTATGATAATATCAAAAATATATTTGTATATTTTACATCTACCCTTATTCATGTCATTATTATTGAATCCAAAAATATTTGATATAAGATAATTTAGACGTTGAGGTAATGAATCACCATACTAGGATGTAAGAAAGAATTAAGTTAACTCCCACATAACTCTCCAAGTACTAGATTTGGATCCCTCTCTAACACTTTAGACTACAACTTTTATTTTTAGACAATGATTAAGATAGGGAGAACAATAAGCAAGTCAAAGATGGCTTGAACTCTTGAGTTATATTCAATGAGTATGATCGTAAGGTATTCATCAAAGAATAAAAATATATATATACTTATACTCTTAATCCACTTTTGGGTTCTTTAATAGTTGATTATTAGATTATAGCATCTAGAGGATTGAATAGTGTCATCAGATAAGAAAGGGAAGAAAATAATCAAATAAAAGTGCACTCTAAGTAGAAGATTCAAAGAAAAATTCATCTAGAAGTGAAAGAAAGGGGATGATTTGGCAATGCTCTCATGATAATTTGGAACAATGTTAATAAAGTCGCACTAAACATGTTAAAAATTCAAATTTTATAAATTTCATCTAGAGGTTTTATTGCAGGTTAAAAGGAATGTGTCATATGTATTCACTATAAGAAGTCAAAGCACATCGTGTGAAATTTAACAAAACTTGGTGGATGATAAAAAAAATAAAAGCAAAGGAAAGGATATGAAGCAAGAAGGTAAAACATCTTATTGGAGGAGGTTAATATTATCCACATCAATTATGAGCACGACTTCAAATCATAAATGATATGTGAATTGTTTTTTTTTTTAATTAAAATTTAATAATGGGTTACTAGTTTATATATACATATGAAAAAATCATTATCATTATAAAATGAATATAAAATTAAATAATATTTTTCTTAAATGTAAAAATGCATGTGATAGTTTTGAAAAAGTTAGTTATATGCTTGCCTTCAAACTAAAATTAAAATATAAATATAAAAACTATACTTGAACTTTCTTACAAAATCACATCCAAATATTAACATAACCATTAAAAAAAAGGCATTTTAGGAATCATTTAGACCATACACATAACTCCATCATGCATATCACTAGCACAAAGAAAAAAAAATCATAAACAAATACCAATATTTTGTTTAACATGTGTGGTTTGTATTGTTGTATTTCATCTGATTCTATTTTCAAAGGGCACAATATTGTTCATACTTTATATATGTTAGGACACTAAATAATACAAATTCAATATAGACGTGCACACTACTATTTAACCTAAATACTTCATAAAATAACTGAGGGCTCAAATATATTTGGATTTTAAAAATAACAATATGATTTTCTTATGAGAATGCCTTCATAATAGAACAAGAGAAAACATGTGGTACCTAAATTTTGAATGCTTAAGGTGTTTGATTGAAGAGGGGTCAAATCTAATGTCGTTAGAACCAATCAATGATTGGTTGCTATAATTAGTAACATTCTTTGAAAAAAAGAAACTATAATTAAAAAAATTAAGTAAAATTAATCAACCATTAATAGATTAATACTTGATTTAAACTTTATTAGTATGTTATGTATTAAAGACTTTCTTATGCTAACAATAATGAAAATACTTAATAGGCCACATACGCAACAAAATTCATGTTTTTCGCATTGTTAAATTAGATAATAGGAATTTAATATGCTCAAAATCTTTGTCACATGAGGTTTAGGTTTGGAATAAGAGGCTTTTCATAGAATTAGGAAAATTTCTAGAGTAGATTTTATCTGATTGTTGCATAAAATTAATTGCACATTTGATACTGCCTGTGATGTATGCATTCAAGAGCATCACCTCATAATATCTTTTCAAATTTACCTACAAAAATTACATCTTCTAGAACAGTAGAATTAATTAGCATGGACTTATTTGGACTTACTAGAATAATTAGTTTAAAATATAAGAGTTTTTCAATTTAGACTTATTTGGGCTTACTAGTAATTTTTTTAACGAATAAGAATGATGACTTTAGAAACGAGAAAATTTTTAAAATATGATCAAAAGGATAAGAATATGACAGTTTTATTATTCATACCATTCATAAAGAAGAATTTAAAATTAAATTATTTGAACATTTTTGTTATGAACATGATGTTAGAAACAGAGACTTACTAGAATAACTAGTTTAATTTGATTTTGGTTCAGTGTGGAGTTATGTTGGAGAGTGTACTGTTATCGGCAAGGATTTGAGCTCCGGCAAGGGAAATCAGGGCAGGGAAGTGATTACATTGTACTGAGGAAGTCTCAAGGAGGCTGTGAGAGCAATTAGGCAGGGTCTCCTTGAGAAAATTTCAGCACCCAAACTTTGACCGTGAAGAGGCCATTTTATAGCCATGGTCGAAGAGGGGAGCTCAGGGCATGGCTTTAGGTGCAAAAGCTTGCTGAGGTGGTGAGCTAAGCGGCGCAATTGGCCAATGGGAGTGGGACAGCTCAGATGGGTCAATTGGGTGAGGATTTAAGTGTGGTGGCTCTCAGTTTTGAGGTGCTCCAGCGACTAGGCCAGCTCTCTCCATGCTTTATTATATATATTAGATTATTTTTTCAAAGCAACCGATAAAACTCTAATTTGGTGACCGGAATTGGTCATGTCTAACAGTTCGAGGAAGACTTTAGTTCTAGCAAATTCAAGTCATACTTGAATCGTCCATCGTAACCCCTTATGCCAGACCAGTTTAGGCTTTCAGTAGTTGCAAGTCCTTTATTTACAACATCTCCTTCTAGAATAGAGTGATGTAAGTCCACAAGCTTTCGTTCTCTCCATGCTTTATTTGAAGCAGACCCTAAGATGACTTCCTCAGTTGCTGCATATTAGCGAAGTGCACCATAAAAAGTTTATTAATCTCATAACGGTTGGAATAATACCAACTAGTAGATTAAGAAACCACCGAAGCGTTGAGTCCTTAAGTGTCGTTAAGAAAAGACGATACTTCATCACATCGTTTATCTGTAGTACTCCGACCAATGACTCGAAAGAAGCCAAGTGATCAGTCAGATCACTCTTCACCTTATAAGGATCCAAATGAGGAGTCTTTAACTTTGTCAGTGGTGCCGCCTCTAAGATCTGTCGAGTGAAAGCATTGTCTTGGCCGTCTGAACAAGTGCCTCGACATGTTCTACTTTATGCCTCACCATCGGTGTAGATCCAATGATGTCCACTTGCTGAGAATTTCCTTGTTCTTTGGTCACCCGATTGCTCACACGTCTATTAGGCGCTGGCGGATGCTCCAGGGGAACCCCTTGAGAGCGAGTTCTATGAGATCCCACCTATATAAGTGGCAGTTGATCATTCCTTCAAAAGTGTGTTTCTCAAAGGGTCTCAAATTGACCAATCATCTAGTCCAACAACTCCTAGACTTGCCACTAAATATCTTGATTCATTGAACCCATGTGAACTCCGTCGATACTGAGTCCCTTTGTTGTGAATCTCCTTCGTAATGTTCTCCGCTTCTTGTCTGTGGCATGTCTAGGCTCATCGTATCACTATTTAGGATGTTGAATTCTAAATTGTCTTTTGAAAAACACGCTCCGAGAGTTAGATTTGAGAGGAGAAAAGAGAGAGAAAGGGAGAGAGAAAGGGAGAGAGACAGAGAGTGAGTGAGTTAGAGAGATAGAGAGTAGCTAGAGAGTAAAAAGTTTCTTTATTTATCGAATGACCTCCTACTTATAGGGGTCCAAAAAATATAGTTACCAAAAGGAGAAAACAGTCAAAATAACTGTCAAATAACTGAATTATGTCATATGAAAATTGCAATATAATACAAAAAATAGAATGTCTATCGATTGTCAAATGTTCTACTTTAGTTGTTTATGTCGATCAAATGAATCGGTCCATTGTGCCGAGGAACCAGTTGACCAAACAAAGGAAGTCATTTGATTCCAGCAAGAGGTCAATCAGTCGATGATCTATCAGTCAAAAGCTTCTGTCAGTCAAAGGCTTATGTCAGTCGACCAATCAAAGGAAGTCATTTGATTCCAGCAAAAGGTCAATCAGTCGATGATCTATCAGTCAAAAGCTTTTGTCAGTCGAAAGCTTTTGCCAATCCATTTCGTTGTAAAAGTTGCTCAACTTATTAGCTGGTGGTTTTCCTGTTCTTTAGATCGAAAATTCAATTGTCTAGGTCTCCATTTCTGGTTGCTCGATTCCTTTAAGATTTATGTTGCCATTTTTGTACTATACACCTAGATTTAAAACAAATTTATAATTAAATTGTTATTAATGTTAGGTTTACCCAAAAAAAAATTTGAGGTGTTTTAAAATAACATTTAATAGGATATTCCTATATATATTTGTATATATGTTTACATAATACATATACATGTATATATGTTTATATAAATAACTAATTAGCTAATACATAATGAAAATAATGATAAAAAATGTAGAATTCATGTGAGAGAAGATTAGCCATGAACAAAAAAATTAATTACATTTAAATTGTTATTATAAGTGTACCCAAAAGCCTAGAAAATTGAGGAAATGAACTACAAATTTTTTATAACATGTTCTCTTTATTATTTAATTCGATAAATGAGTTTTATTTTAGAATAGCTCAGTTTATTTATTATCTTACAACTCTTATTTTAAATGTAAAAGTATATGTTTTTTTAATGTTAAATGCAAAAAAAAAATATAAAAAATATGATATATGTATGGATATGTGAGTCACCCCTAGATGATACTGACAAAAGAATGCAATGTAACCTTGCACGAAAATAAAAATAAAAAATATTGTTCGTCTTTATGGTGAGTTGGAAAAGACTAAATGTATATTTTTATAAAGTATATGTTTAGACGGTGTCTCCAAATTATGAAAAGTGTAACCTAAATAATTGAAAAAAAATGAAATAATTCTCTTTACTGCTCTTTTTTACTGTTATTGCACTTTTACAAAGAATATTTAAAATGAGAATTATTATAATTTAGAACCATTTGTCTACTGAGCAGTTTTAACGCAAAATTTGGTTGCTAACATTTCACCGGAAAATCAGTTGTTGACTGGATGGAACCCAAGGAGTACATGTACAGGCATCGTGGAGCGAAATCTGATAGGTATTTTAGTCTAGTTTTATTTTTATTAAATGTAAATGTTTAAATATAAAAAATCTCTTTTAAAAATAAGTTTATGAATTATAATTACTTTTTTGTGCTTTGGATTTTATATTTGTTGTGAAGGAAAATTATTACGTCGGTTTCCTCTGCCCGATCGACAGTTCCCGCCCTGGTAATTCGAAGCTCCCAGGTCAGGCCTTGACACGACTCGAGTTCATGTTGACTCAAATCACACACTTAAAGCATAGTTGAAAGCTTTGAAATATACTTTGAGAGACCAAATGATCTCCAAATTTGGCAAAGTTATAGTCAAATCGAGTGTCTCGACAACTAAGATCCAATGAGCTCAAGATTACTTAACTATAACATCATTCAGAAGTTTAATTGCTTATAAAACACCATACAATCACAAGAATTACTTTGGGGGATCTGATGGAGTGGTCCGTATTCATATAGTATTTATAGGGAATGTCACTCAAAAAATCTATAAATAAACAACTACTCTTTCATGAGATGGGACCTAGACCTACAGAAGAAAGATGAGTAAATACATGCTCTTGAAGTTTCAAGAGCTCCAGTACCATCGAACTGCTACTGACTAGTGACCGCGACTTTTTTATAAACAAAAAAATACAAGAATTTGACAGCGCTACTAGAAGATTTAACTCCCCGAACTTGACCGGTGACTTTATATATGCTTAAAAATATAAGATAAATATGGACGTAATAAATATTTAATAATTGTAAAGTCACATTTATCAACGCAAGTATACGTATCGCTCAAGTAATATAGGGCTTTACTGACTAATATTATTTCCCTATTTATTTGCACCAACTTCCAAGGGCTTTGACCTCCCTGAATCTTGGATGTAATCATTCACTTTAGTTGTAAAACTCAACATATTTTAACAAATCAATTGGCCAGATTGAAAGTAAATTAAGATCGAAGTGAAAAGATCATCACAATTTCTTAAACATTTTTATTGCTTCACCAATTCAAATCTCCATTTCACAAATCTCGAGACAAGGTGAAAGACAGAGAAAACTACTCAGATCTCATGGGAAAACACAACAAAATTCGAAATTCATATATAAAATTAAAGTCATACAAACTACAACAAGTAAATAATTTATCTCTAATTTCTCTCCCAAAACACTCCTCGAAGTTCCTCTGAATCTCTTCCTTTCCTTACAGCACACAGAATTCATCTTCGAAGCAGCAAGGAGGAAGAAATCTCTCACTTTCCCTTCGCTCTTACAATCTCTCGAAGAATTCCTCACAATTGTTATACACTATTGGAACCTTTCTAACATCCAGAACCTCTAGACTCCCCTAGACTCTTTCAATTTTCGGCCAAAATCTTCTTTTAAAGTTGTGGATGAGCTTTCTCAAGAGTTGCCTAAGCTTCCCTTTAAAATTTGGCCTTATCCAAAGCTTGAGTAAGCATAACCGCCGAGCTCGCCGTCGGCGGCCTCAAGGGTGTCGTCGGCGGACTTCTGGAGAATTTTGTCTTGTAGTCTCGGCAAAAACTCGTCGTCGTCGGCCTAGTTCAAATCTCTATATTTTGATCATTTTCACTCCAAATTCTCTCTTTTTGTATCTTTTTGCTCCAATGACCCTAATTCATCATTCCTGCAACAAAACATCAAAAATACATTTCATCTTTTTGCTCTATTGACCCTAATTCATCATTCCTGCAACAAAACATCAAAAATACCTTTGTTTAAAGTGCAATATCATAAAAAATAGTATAAAATATGTATGAAAATCTCAACATATTTTCCTTAGGTCAAAATCCCCCAAACTTAACTATTACTTGTTCTCAAATAATTTTAGTACTATATAAAAGTTATGATCTACTACAATAAAATTTTAATTCAGAAATACTATAAGTTTGATTTAAATAAATATCATAGTGAGATTTTCAGAAAAAATTCAAGTAATTGAATTAACTCTGTAGCCACAAGATTATCTAGTCATCAAATCTAAGAGTTCTAGTATATCATTTCAAGAATGACTATATGTTGCAATATTAAGTCACTTAGAATATTCAAAAGATAGAAACTTTTGAGAACACTACTAGTAAAAGATCTAATCCATAAATATAAGTTCAGGAATGTATTTAGGTTTTCAAACACTACTAGTAAAAGATGCTAATCCATAAATATAAGTTCAGGAATGTATTTAGGTTTTCCTTTTAGGTAACTACTAGTAAAAGATCTATCCATAAATATAAGTTCAAGAATGTATTTAGGTTTTCCCTTTAGGTAGGTCTAGTGAAGCCAATTTTTTATTAGGCATGTCCTCAAGCTTCTCCTCACTTTCATAATTTTTTTCTTTTTTTTCTCTTTTTCATTTTGATTGCTTTCAATCCTATATATTTTTCTTTTCTTTTTGGGGATTGTTTTCAATCCTTTATTTTTCCTTTTTCAAGTGAGGATTACTATATCTGGATAGCTTTTAATGATTTTGAACTTCACCTTTCTTTCCCTAAATTTGAAACTCAAAGCATTCTTTACCTTATAAGTATTTCATAGTCTTTACATCATTAAGGTTTTTTTTCCAAATGAATTTCCAGATTCTTAATAACTTCAAAATATAGTTTCCTTTACTTTAAATAGTTAACATAATCTTATTCTCTTATACTAAAATATCTTAAGTTACAAAATTAATGTTCATTACAAAAATATTTCATTAAATCTACCATAATATTTAAATAGTTATAAAAATATAGTTACCTGAATTAAATTCACTAAATGAAATCATATAAATAGTTTTTGAAAATATTGAAATAGAGGACATCTAATAGTTAATCTTTTTCTTACCTCCCCCAAACTTAAATTTTTAAACATGAAATAATATAGGTGGAAAGAAAAACTATAAATATAAATCATATCTCAGTATTGTAGGCATTTTCTTTATTATGAAATTTCTGCAGACCTTCTCAAATTTTTATTTCACCTGGTCTGTAATATTAGGAGCTTTCTGCACATATAAATTATTATAGGAATTTCTGGGTAATGAAATTTTGAAATAAGTATAAATCTAAAACATTAAACAAGCACAACATTTCTTAACACAACCACAATACCAAACAAAACAATTAAAATTAAAATGCGAAAAAATAAAAATCACATTACATTTCAAAATACTACTCAACCATCTATTATACTACACATACAAATTTAACTACCACACTAACTTTATAACAAAAATTAAAAACCATCCAAGTACAACATAATAATAAAAATGAAATTCCAAATACATAAACATCCATTTCTATTACAAAAAGAATACATAAATAAAAGTACAACTATAAGTACATCAATTCATTCAATATCAAAATCCCAAACTATGTCTTCATCACCTTGATCAGCAGGTGGACCAGGCTGATACTGAGTTTATCGGGGGCACTCAGGAAACGTAACATCAGGCTCACCTCTGTAGTGTCGGGCCCGAGCTTCATAATAGGCTACCTCAAAATTTGAATGCCTCTGAAGGTAATCACTATCGTAATCATGTTGACGTTCTAAACCCCCAATCCTTTCACTTATCAATTCTATGCTCTTCACTGCAAGATCAACTCATTCATTAAATCAGAGAGGGCAGGGAACTAGAAGGTGGAAGGTCATAACTTGTAGAGGGGACATCTTTACTAGTAGAAGGTTCTTACCTTCTACTCTCAGTTCTCCATTTCTCATGGGATTCATAAGTCTTTAAATTAGCCTTACTGATGCTCATTCCTCATTTCCACTTTCTACTCCAGAAAGTTTGCAAATTGTATAAATAAGTCCAGGATGTCTTAGACCTCCACTAGTCTTACTCCTCGCTGTAGTCAATATATTCTTAAGAACTACTCTCCCCACATTTATAATTCTACTATTCTGAATACATAAATTCAGAATAGCTCTATCTCTAGTTACCTCACTATGGTGATAAGTTGGTAACAGAGTAGAGAAAATGAAATAGTGTCACGCCAATATATTCTTAAGAATTATTCTCCCCACATTTATAGTTTTACTATTTTGAATACAAAAATTTAGATATTCTTAAGAATTATTCTCCCCACATTTATAGTTCTACTATTCTTAATACAGAAATTCAGAATAACTATCTCTTGTTACCTCACTATGGTGATAGGTCGGTAACAGAGTAGAGGAAATAAAATAGTGACACTATGGTGATAAGTTCCCACATTTATATTTCTATTATTCTGAATATAGAAATTCAGAATAGCTCTATCTCTTGTTACCTCACTATGGTGATAAGTCAGTAACAGAGTAGAGGAAATAAAATAGTGCCACGCCTTAGAGGTGGCATTCAGCATGGAAGCAAAAAAATTTACCCGTTTTAGCTGTTTTATCTTCCATGTTCCTTTCCCATCAATGAGAAAGTTGATCACATCATTAAGGGAGCTTTCCATCGTACTAAAGGATTCATATTGACAGTTATAAGAGTCTGTGACTTCATAAAAAGTGTTGATTCGGGCGGCGGTAAACTCAACAAGAAATTCACGCACTTGAACGATTCCGTCATCAGAATAAATCACATTGGTGTAGAACTCCTTCACAACATTTGCATCAGCTTTATTGGTGGTGTAACAAAAGTTTTCCCACCTCCGCTCGGCAATAACTCGTTTGATTTCTCCTCCCGGACTTTCAAAAACTCGATCTTGTATGCACTTCTTTCCTTTAAATATGAAAGTAAATTTTGTTTGAGTCATCGCATTGACGAAGCGAGACTCGTCGAACTCAACCCGTCTCTTTTGTCATGGAGCCATTTCAATCTAATCAAATTATAGAAAAATTCTAAAAATTACTTCAAATATGCAAATCATGGCTTCCAATAGTATTTCTAAGAGTTCAACATTAAGACCCATGAATTTCTTCTCAAATTTTCTTCACATTCTCAAAGTTTTCGGATCTCCTCAATGTGAAAGAAATCCATGGTGAAAATCAAATATTTTTAGCTAGGAGTGAAGCTTTTACCTAGAGATGGTCAAATCCGGTGTCAAAAAGCCTTGAAATTGCCTCCCAATCCAAGATCTTTCAAGTCCTATGTCGAAAATGACATTTTTAGGAGGAAGGGGATGATGAATACTGGCAGTTGACTAGTCAAAATCGTGGTTAAAGGTGTTTTTTCGTGAGCTCGTCGTCGGCGAAGTCGATGGCACAGTCGGCGTGCTCTATTGGAATTTAAAATCCTAGGTCTCGGGAAAATCTCGTCGTCGGCGACATCGAGGGCGCCGTCAACGGGCTCTATTGATTTTGTCCAAATTCCGGATTTTCGCGATTTCAATCAATTTTAAGCCTTAATGACATCTTTTCAATCATTATAAACATAATTTTATGTGATTAAATGATGTAGTCAACACATATAAATTTTCACAACACAAAAAATCACATTTATATATAAATTCTAAGGGTACAATATATTACATAACACACCTAAGTTTGGTATTTTCTCAACCTCAACACATTAATTCAGCGTCACAATCCAAGCCACAACACTCAAAACGCTGAAAACAAAACATCCTATGCTTAGTCTCAATTATACAGAGATCTAAAAGCATAATTCTAAAGCAAATGCAAAGTTCAAATCAAAATACATAAATAGACACAGTAGTATAAATCTACTAATCCTCAGACTCGGTACTTGATTCTCCTCTGAGATCACCCATTGATTGCACATAAACGAAGAGGTTGTCAAAGAGTCGGAATGGAAATTCTTCAGTGGGATCCTCTTCTATTAACTTCATCCTCCTCATCAGTCGTATTAAGCTATCTTCTAAATGTCCAGAGTGCTCAAAATGTTCTTTCATCCTCCAGGCTAGATGATAGAAGAAATCAGAGATATTATTAATCACATTCATGACATTTTGTACCTCATTTTTCAATTTCTTGATTCGATGCAGGATCACCAAAGACTTATCAGGGACTAAGGGTTGAACTGGCAATGAATTTTGAGATGATTGATTTAATATGATGGCCATGTCATTTTCATCTTAAAAAACTGGGAATCTCTCAGTTGGATCCAAAGGCTTCCAATGTAGCAGTACATTTTCCCAATTTTCATAGGATACTTGGAACTGACTGACAAAGTGAGAAAATTGTGGAGGGGTGTCCAAGCCCATAAGTTGATCCATGAATGATCAGGCCGAAAACCAACTTCACAATTATTGATCCAATGTCGATCGGCAGTCCCCTTTAGATGCAGTAATTCAAAATGACAATTTCCTTAGAAACTTTACCGATCTTCATTGTCGGTAACAGTTTTGCAAAAATGAAAAAGTACCAATGTTTCAAAACGGGATTTAGGAGTGTCGCAGAAAAACTAACATACCCGTTTCCTCTTGTTTCCCAGTCGTCAGTTTCGTCCGTTAAATATTGGTAAATTTCATTCAACTGGTTTCTCGTTGGGACGAAATTAGAATAGTGGCAGACATGAACAGTCTCTATCATGTATAATTCGTTGATTTGTGCAGGAGTGAAAGTAATTCATCTTCCTTGCACATAAACAACTCTTTGGTTGATTGATTCCATTTAAATTTGCATAAAATTCTTTCACCACTGGAACAACTACGACGACGGTAGTGTAGCACATCACTTCCCATCTTCGCCGCACTATCATTTCTTCTATGTCTGTCGTGGGATTATTCAAACTGAGATTTACGAATCCTCGTTCCTTGATCAATCTTTTCTTCATCAGTAACTTGTTGAATATTCGTTGCGCTTTCGCACTAATAAACTTTCACCGATTGAAAACTCGCATTCTGATTATCAGGGGAATTGGACGCCATAGGAATGAAATTGGTGAATTTTCACTTCATTTTTGCAGGTAAAATATGAACTAGAAATCGAATTTTAGAGTTTAAAAATACAATTCTCGCCCAAAAATCGTAAAAACCTGTCATTTGAACCCAAGTAATCGCCAATTTGTCGGTCTCACTGTCGGCGGGGTCGAAGGCGCTGTCGGCGAGCCTCTGTATTAATTTTGTCTAGAATCTCGAGGAAAACCCGCCGTCGGTGGCGTCGAGGGCGCCGTCGGCGCCCAAGGCAAAATTTGCACAGTTTCGCTTTGGTCCGAATGCGATCCGATTTTTGTTCATGGACCCAATTCTTATGATGTTTTCAAGGGATAATAAGACTAGTATAGCTTAATACTACCATAAACTAATGATAATTTCAAATAAAAACTACTATAATCGCAATAAAAGTAAAAATAAATATGATTTGCCTCCCATAAAGCGTTTGGTTTAATGTCGTCAGCCCGACCTATTCAGGTGTCATTCAGGTTGACTGATCATTAAAACCTCTTTAAAATTTAGTATTTTACCCTCATAATATGGTTTTAATCTGTGTCCATTTACTTTAAATCTATTTCACGTCTTTTGATCTTCAATTTCTACAACTCCGTAAGTATAAACTTGAGTCACAGTAAAGGATCCTAACCAACGAGACTTCAATTTTCCAGGAAATAACTTCAGTCTAGTGTTGTAAAGTAAAACTTCTTGTTCTGGTTCAAAGTTCTTCTGGTTAATCTTCTGATCATGCCATAACTTTAATTTCTCCTTATAAATTTTGTCGTTATTATAAGACTCATTTCTTAATTCTTCCAATTCATTTAATTGTAGCAATCTCTTTTTACTAGCATCTTTCAAATTATAATTGAATTCTTTAATCGTTCAATATGCTTTATGCTCCAATTCTACTGGTAAGTGACAAGTCTTTCCAAAAATCAATAGTAAGGAGTCATTCCAATAGGAGTTTTATAAGCAGTCCTGTAAGCCCATAATGTGGTATCCAGTCTAGTGCACCAATCTACTCTACTACGGTCTACAGTCTTTTCAGGAATTTGTTTAATCTCTTTATTAGAAACTTCAACTAACCCACTGCTTTGAGGATGATAGGCAGTAGAGATTCGATGAATAATATTAAATTTTTCTGTCAATCTCTGAATATATTTATTTCTAAACTGGGATCCTCCGTCAGTGATAATCATTCTAGGCATTTCATATCTAGTGAAAATATTTTTCATTAAAAAACTTGAAACACTTTTAGCATTACAACGAGGTAAAGCTTGTTCTTCAATCATTTCATTAAAAATCTTGAAACACTTTTAGCATCATAACAAGGTAAAGCTTGTGCTTCAATCCACTTAAAAACACTGCAATTAATATATATAAGTTTCCAAATGAAGGAATAAATGGTCCCATAAAATCTAATCCCTAAACATTAAATATCTCAACTTCTAACATGAAATTCAGAGGTATTTCATTTCTTCTATATATATTACCTACTCGTTGACATCGATCATAAGTTTTTATGTATCTATAAACATCTCTAAAGATGGTAGGCCAATAAAATCCAGCTTCTAAAATTTTATAAGCAGTTTTATCAACCCCAAAATGTCTTCCAAATTCAGAATCATGACATTTCTGAATGATTAGTTCATTTTCTTCATAAGGTACACATCTCCTCATAATCAGATCTTTACATTGTTTATATAAATAAGGCTCATCCCAAAAATATGTTTTTGCATCATGAATAAATTTCCTTTGTTGTTGTAGCGTCAGCATAGGTGGCAAATATCACTTACAATATATTTAACAATATCAGCATACCATGTTATTTTCCACTCATTAATATTATAAAGTTGTTCATCAGGGAAAGTGTTTGTAATTTCATTCTCAGTGTTAGATAATTTTTTATTTTCTAATCTTAACAAATGATCATTGTCTGTAATTTTATTGTCGGTGTCAGATAATTCATGATTTTCTAATCTCGACAAATGATCAAATTTGATTATCAGTTCCCTTTCTATCAATAACCACAAGATCAAATTTTTGCATCAAAAGTATCAATCTAATCAATCTTGGTTTGACATCCTTCTTTTGCATCAGATATTTAATAGCAGAGTGATCAGTATGCACAACACATTTAGCTCCAATTAAATAAGATCTGAATTTATTTAAAGCATACACAATGGCTCGTAACTCTTTTTCAGTAACAATATAGTTAATTTGTGCATCATTAAGAGTTTTACTAGCGTAGTATATAACTTTAAAAATCTTTTCATACATTTGTTCAAGGACAGCTTCAATATCATAGATCACTAGCATCACACATCAGTTCAAATGGTTTCTCCCAATTAGGTGAAACTATAATAGGGGTCGTGATTAATTTTTCTCTTCACTAGCATCACACATCAGTTCAAATGGTTTCTCCCAGTTAGGTGAAACTATAATAGGGCATGTGATTAATTTTTCTCTAGCGTAGTATATCACTTTAAAAATCTTTTCGTACATTTATCCAAGAACCACTCCAATAGCCTATTCACTAGCCTCGCACCATCAGTTCAAATAGTTTCTCCCAGTTAGGTGAAACTATAATAGGGGTTGTGATTAATTTTTCCTTTAATAACTTTAAGGCATTTAAACAGCTAAAATCTTTTCATATTTTGTCCAAGGACAGCTCCAATAGCATAATCACTAGCATCATACATCAATTCTCCCAGTTAGGTGAAACTATAATAGGGGCTGTGATTAATTTTTCCTTTAATAACTCAAATGCCAGCTCCAATAGCATAATCACTAGCATCACACATCAGTTCAAATGGTTTCTCCCAGTTAGGCACTATAATAGGGGTTGTGATTAATTTTTCCTTTAATAACTCAAAGGCATTTAAACAGCTTTCAATAAATTCACTAGCATTACACATCAGTTCAAATGGTTTCTCCCAGTTAGGTGAAAGTATAATAGGGGCCACCTAGCATCACACATTAGTTCAAATGGTTTCTCCCAGTTAGGTGAAACTATAATAGAGGCTGCATTTCCTTTAATAACTCAAAGGCATTTAAACAGCTTTCAGTAAATTCAAATTTTTTGTCCTTTTCTAAAAGTTGGTATAGAGGTTTGGTAATTTTTTTAAAATCTTTAATAAAACGTCTGTAAAATCCAACATGTCCAAGAAAACTCCTAACCTCTCTTACATTAGTAGAAGGTGTTAGTTTAGATATAACTTGAATTTTTACAGGGTCTGCTTCCATACCATCTTCCAAAATTTTATGTCCTAACACAATTCCTCCTGCAATCATAAATTTGCATTTCTCCCAATTTAGAACCAAATTAGTTCTTTCGCATAACTCCAAAACCTTTTCAAGATAATTTAAGCATGCGTCAAATGATGTTCCAAATATAGAGAAAACTTCCATAAGACTTCCAATCCATCATCAATTAATTTACTAAATATGGACATCATACATCTCTGGAATGTTGCAGATGCATTACATAATCTGAAAAGTATTCTTCAAAAAGCACAAGTTTCAAAAGGACTAGTAAATGTTGTCTTTTCTTGATCCTCATGAGCAATAAGAATTTGATGATAACCGATATATCCATCTAAAAAACAAAAATATTTGTGCCCAGCAAGTCTATCGACTTTTTGATCTAAAAAGGGTAAAGGGAAGTGATATTTCCTGGTGGCATTGTTTAATTTTCTATAATCAATGCAAAAATGCCACCCAGTAACTTGTTTGATAGGTATTAATTCATTATTTTTTTTATTTCAACAGTCACTCCTCCTTTATTAGGAACACAATGAATAGGACTTACCCACACACTATCTGAAATATGATATATAATTCCAGTGTCTAACAATTTCAAAATTTCCTTCTTAAATACTTCTTTTATCATCGGATATATAATTTCAGTGTCCAACCATTTCAAAATTTCATTCTTGACTACTTCTTTCATCATTGAGTTTAATCTCCTTTGTGGATCAACTCTTGATTTATATTGTTCATCTAATATAATTCTGTGCATACAAATTGAAGGATTGATTCTCTTAATATCAGCTAAGGTCCCACCAAAAGCTTTCTTATATTTTTCAATATATCTAACAGTCTTTGCTCTTGCAGATCATTTAATTATGAAGATATAATAACAATTAATGTAGATGAGTCTCCTAAAAACACATACTTCAAGTGGCTAGACAATATTTTCATCTCAAGTTCAAGTGGTTTTATAATTGACGAAAATGGATTTTTATCAGCATTTTCCATAATATCCAACATCTCAAATCTTTCCTGAACATAATCTAATTCTTCATTTTCTAATTCATCCAGAATAATTTTGTCACACTCTTCAAATTGTTCTTTTTCTTCAAAATGTTCTTTAAAATATTCTTTCAATAGATGTTCACTAATTATCATGCAAAAACATTCATTATCTATTTCGACAGCAGAGTATTTCATAGATTTCGCAATGTTAAAAGTCACTTCTTGATCATTAACTCTCATAGTTAATTATATTTCATAGATTTCATAATGTTAAAAGTCACTTCTTGATCGTTAACTCTCATAGTTAATTCTCATTTGAACATCTATCATAGCTTTTCCAGTAGCTAAAAATGGTCTCCATAAAATGATAGGTATTTCTTTATCTTCAGATATTGCAATGTTAAAAGTCACTTCTTGATCGTTAACTCTCATAGTTAATTCTCCCTTTCAAACATCTATCATAGCTTTTCCAATAGCTAAAAATGGTCTCCCTAAAATGATAGGTATTTCTTCCTCTATATCTAAAACAATGAAATCCACAGGAAAGATAAATTTATCCACTTTTACTAACACATTTTCTATAACTCCCTTAGGATATGTAACTGAATGATCCGCTAACTGTAGAGTTACAAAAGTAAGTGAGACTTCTCCTAATCCTAATGTTTTGAAAATTGATAGAGGCATAAGATTAATGTTGACTCTCAAATCACATAAAGTTTTTCCATAAAATTTTTCACCAATAGCACATGGTATAGTGAAACTGCCAGGATCTTTTAATTTTTAAGGAAGCTTTTTCTGAACAATTGCACTACACTCTTAGCTAAGTGCAACAGTTTCATTATTTATGAACTTCTTTTTCTTGTTCTAATTGCACTACACTCTTCGCTAAGTGCAACAGCCTCATTATCAATGAACTTCCTTTTCTTGTTCAAATTGCACTGCACTCTTCGCTAAGTGCAACAGTTTTGTTATCCGTGAACTTCCTTTTCTTGTTCAGTATATCTTTCATAAATTTCACATAATTGATTCATTATCCGTGAACTTCCTTTTCTTGTTTATAATTTCTTTCATAAATTTCACATAATTGGTTGCTCTAAAGCTTCTATGAAGGGAATATTTACCGTTAATTTCTTAAGAATTTCTAAAAACTTAGGCTCTAAAGCTTCTACGAAGGGAATATTCACTGTTAACTTCTTAAAAATTTCTAAAAACTTGGAAAATTGTTTATTCTGTTTGTGTTGCTTCAATATTTGAAGAAACGGTGGTGGAGGTTTCTCATTATGGAAAATTTGAAAAATTGTTTATTCTGTTTGTGTTGCTTCAATCTTTGAGGAAACAGTGGTGGATGTTTCTCCGCAGTAATTTTCGTTGGTGTAAATATGGTATTCATGATCCTTTTCTTTTTCGGTATCCACTTTCTCTTTTTCAGTTTCTGTTTCTTTTCGCACTCTTATATCCATTTATTTTCCACTTCGTAATTGTATAGCTTTGATTTGTTCTTTTCCTTTATCTTTAGGATTTGATTCCACAGTACTAGGAAAAGTTCCTAATGTTCGGTTGCTAAGCGTAGTGGCGATATGTCCCAATTGAAATATTCTTAATAGCAGCTCCTTGATTTTGTAATTGATTTCCTTGAATTTGTAATTGATTTCCTTGATTCTAAGAAAAAGTTCCTAATGTTCGGTTACTAAGCGCAGTAGCGATATGTCCCAATTGGTTTTCAATGTTCTTAATAGCAGTTCCTTGATTTTGTAATTGATTTCCTTGAATTTGTAATTGATTTCCTTGCTTCTACAATTGTGTGTTTAATATCAGCTCTTCCATAGACAACTTCTTCTCCTTAATTTGAGTATTACTGTTAAATTCTGTATTCTAAATAGCAGTTCCTTGATTTTGTAATTGATTTCCTTGATTCTGCAATTGTTGACCCATGTTTAATATCAGCTCTTCCATAGACAACTTCTTTTCCTTAATTTGAGTGTTACTGTTAAATCCTGGATGATAAGAAGGTCTATAGTTAACATTTCCTTGGTTGGATGAATTTCTTAATAGGTTCATTGGGTTTTTTGCCCATTGTTGATTTGTAGAAGAGTTGTTATTCCTATGAAAATTTGGATGATTCTTCCAACCTGAGTTATAAAAGTTCGAATAAGGGTTGTTGGGTCTATTAATAGCATTTAAAGTCTCATTTGAACTNGAAATTTGATAGGTATTTTAGTCTAGTTTTATTTTTATTAAATGTAAATGTTTAAATATAAAAAATCTCTTTCAAATATAAGTTTATGAATTATAATTACTCTTTTGTGCTTTGGATTTTATATTTGTTGTGAAGGAAAATTATTACGTANAACATCTATAATTGATCTAAGAGATCCCACTAATCCATTATAAAAAGTTTGAATTATCAATCAATCTGGTAATTAATGACGAGGGCATTTCCTAAGAAGATCTTTAAATCTCTCTCAAGCTTCATATATTGACTCTCCATCTCTGACAGAACAATGTTATGTCATTTCTAAGTTTAGCAGTTTTGGATGGAGGAAAATATTTGGATAGAAATTTCTGTGAAAGTTCTCCCCAAGTTCTAATAGTTCCTGGTGCTAACGAATTTAACCACATCTTAGCCTTATCCTTCAGTGAAAAAGGAAAAAAGTCTAAGTCTAACAGCATCGTTTGAGACTCTATCATATTTAAAAGTAGCATGCAGTTCTAAAAAACTAGTGAGGTGTACGTTAGGATCTTCATTTGGTGTACCTCCGAATTGATTAGTTTTGTACCATTTGAATAATAGCAGGTTTAAGCTCAAATGAATTAGCAGCTACATCTATTTTGGATAGATAAGTGAATTTCATCTGCTGTAGGATTTGCATAATCTCTTAAGGGTCTAGATTAAGTGAATTTCATCTGTTGTAGGATTTGCATAATCTCGTAGGGGTCTAGGTTGGTGTTCATGATAAGCGATGTGTAAATTAGGATCTTCATTTGGTGTACCTCCGAATTGATTATTTTGTACCATTTAGATAATAGCAAGTTCAAGCTCAAATGAATTAGCAGCTACATCAGGATTTTGGATAGATAAGTGAATCTCATCTGCTGTAATCTTCATTTGGTGTACCTCTGAATTGATTATTTTGTACCATTTGGATAATAGCAGGTTTAAGCATTCATTTGGTGTACCTCCGAATTGATTGTTTTGTACCATTTGGATAATAGCAGGTTTAAGATTTAAATTAGGATCTTCATTTGGTGTACCTTTGAATTGATTATTTTGTACCATTTGGATAATAGTAGGTTTAAGCTCAAATGAATTAGTTAGGATCTTCATTTGGTGTACCTCCAAATTGATTGTTCTGTACCATTTGAATAATAGCAGGTTTAAGCTCAAATGAATTAGCAGCTACATCTATTTTGGATAGATAAGTGAATTTCATCTGCTGTAGGATTTGCATAATCTCTTAAGGGTCTAGATTAAGTGAATTTCATCTGTTGTAGGATTTGCATAATCTCGTAGGGGTCTAGGTTGGTGTTCATGTTCATCTGCTGTAGGATTTGCATAATCTCGTAGGGGTCTAGGTTGGTGTTCATTCTCTATTCATTGGTTGTTCATGTTCTTTTCCATTGTATCAGAATTTCTAAATTCTCTTCTTAATATTCTAATCCTTCTAACAGTGCGTTCTAATTCTGAATCGTAGGGTATAAGATTTTCAGGTTCAAATTTACACATACAATTTGAAATCAATACTCAGTAATATAATTAACTAAATATAAAAATAAGTTGCAATTCAAGTAAAAATTTTCTAATAATCCTAATTTGTCTGTCACTCTAAAATCTTCAAAGAACCCACTCTAAAATCCTAAGACCTCTTTAGTCTGTCGGGGAGCGCCAAATTGGGAATTTTAGTCTGTCACTCTAAAATCTCAAATTATACGCCCGATAATATTATTTCCTTATTTATTTGCACTAAATTTCCAAGTTTTTTGACCTCCCTGAATTGTGGATGTAATCTTCACTTTAGTTGTAGAACTCAACATATTTTAACAAATCAATTGGTTAGATTGAAAGTAAATTAAGATCAAAGTGAAACGATCATCACAATTTCTTAAACATTTTTATGGCGTCACCAATTCAAATCTTCATTTTACAAATCTCGAGACAAGAAGAAAGACAGAGAAAACTATTCAAATCTCATGGGGAAAACACAACAAAACTCAAAATTCATATATAAAATCAAATTCGTACAAACTACAACAAGTAAATAACTTATCTTTAATTTCTCCCCAAGAACACTCCTCGAAGTTCCTCTGAATCTCTTCCTTTTTTTACAGCACACAAAATTCCTCTTCGAAACAGCAATGAGGAAGAAATCTCTTACTTTCCCTCCACTCTTACAATCTCTCGAAGAATTCCTCATAATTGTTACACACTATTAGAACCTTTCTAACATTTAGGACTTCTAGACTCCCCTAGACTCTTTCAATTTTCGGCCAAAATCTTCTTTTAAAGTTGTGGATAAGCTTTCTCAAGAGTTGTTTAAGCATCCCTTCAAAATTTGGCCTTATCCAAAGCTTTAGTAGGCATAACCGCCGAGCTCGCCGTCGGTGACCTTGAGGGTGCCGTCGGCAGACTTCTGGAGAATTTTGTCCTGTAGCATTGAGAAAAACTCACCGTCGGCGGGGTCGAGGGCGCCGTCGGCGGCTTAGTTCAAATCTCCACATTTTGGTACTTTTCGCTTCAAATTCGCTCAATTTTGCATCTTTTTGCTCCATTGACCCTAATTCATCATTCATGCAACAAAACATCAAAAATACATTTCTTTAAAGTGCAATATCATAAAAAAGAGTATAAAATATGTATGAAAATCTCAACATATTTTCTTTGGTTCAACTAGCCGCAGCTGTTGTCATACCACCATCCCCATTGTCCATTTCCTGACCATTGTTGTTGAGTCGTTGCCGTCACCATATCACAACTGGCTTGTCATCGCTATCAAGCCATCGTCACCGCCGGACCACTGCTGCCCAACACCATCGTCGTCACCACTAGAACACCATTTCCTAACCATCGTCACCACTGAACCATGATTGCTAGTACCACCGATCTACCATCGTCTCCACTAAATCACCATAGTATGACTATAGTTGCCACTGGATCACTGTTGTTCGACCATGACCTTCAAGCCACCACAATCATCGACCCACAAGTTGACAGGCCACCATTGTCTGGTTATTGCCACCACCAGACCACCATTTCCCAGTCACCACAGTCGAGCTGGCACCATCAAGGGACCATTATTGTCCGACATTTGTCATAGTTTCCATCGTCAAACCACAATTGTCTGACTACTATTGTTGGGCCATTGTCATTATCAAACCATCGTTGTTCAGAGTGAACCGTCGTCAGATCGCTATCACTCTCTGTCCATTGTTTCCCGATCGTCACCATCACCACCACCGGATCACTACCGTTACCCACGATGCTGACATTAGATTTTTGGGCACTCAACCTTTATTGTTAGTCTTCCTTCATAATAGACGGTTCGTAGCAGCTTCCCAAGCATATTTCACCTCTCCCCTAGTGGAAGTCATGTTGATAACTTACATTGATGTAATATTGCATCTGACTAGTGAATGATATGCAATGTCTTGTAACCTACATTGACATAATGGAATTATTTTGACTGGGTAAGGCCTCATTATTTTTTTTTCTTTCCAGATTTCCACACAAGTACACATGTTGTCCTTTTAGTCATTTTTTTTATCTGTGTGCGTGTTGAATCTTCGTACAACACTAAGACATTAATATATCACTCTATCACCGCGAATTCATGAACACATTACAAAAATATTAAAATAATTACATGCAACCAATTGAATTATTATCATTAGAGGTAAAACAAAATTATTTTAAACATAATAATAATAATAATAATAATAATAATAATCATCATCATCATTGATACGCCATAAACAAATTTTTGTCATCGACATGAATCTTGAGGTAAGACACAAATTTTAAAGCAACATTTTCAGTAAGAAACAATCAACATTCGAATAAAAGTCATTAAGAACTCTAATTTCAGCAAGCTGATTGTCACACCGATCGACTCGACAAGACAGACCCAATGATAACAAAATTGGTTCAATTCGAATCAAATCAAACATACATCAAGTCATTAAATCACTTTTGAAAGCTTTGAATGCAAAATTGAAAGACCAAAAAATTATTGAATATGACAAGCTTATAATCAAATTGAGTGTTTCGACAAGAAAAATCGAACAAACTCAATATTGCTAAATTTGACATCATTAAAGCATTTAAATGTCCACCAAAAGACGTCTGATCAAAGAAATCTCTCTGGCAGTTTCATAATAGAGATACATATTCATTCATTATTTGCAATTTGGACTATAAATATAGCTCTACTCTTCCAGAGAAGGGGATTATACCTTGAGCCTGAGGGACCAGAGCCTGGAGAAGAGAGAATTGATATCCAGTATTCTGCACCAATAATCCGACGAATGCTTCTTGCTCCTGCAGCCGTTGACCACCACTCATTGGTCGTCACTTGTTCCTTGCAATGAAACACCGTGCAAAGCAACAACCTATATTGTGGAGTCACGAACAACCTACCAAGATGTGCATCATCGTGAACACTGTACCAACCTTGAAGACGGTGCACTAAAGCTTTATCAATTAATTCATGTTGTGAGTGGTCTCTATCGTGGGGCAATGAGCCCCGCTCCACACGAACATTGTAGCTTGAGAAAATGTGTAACTTTTTCTCGTCTATAAGGCAAGTGATTGTGCATACAATCACCAACTCATACTGAAACTTTTCATATGGACAAAGTCACATGGTTTTTTTCCTTCAATTTTTCTAATAAAAACTTTTGGTGTCTCTACTATTATCTACTTTTATATGGGTGTGTTAAAACAATAATTTATTACTTCACCGCCAGATCTTCTAGCATGGATCAATCATCATCATCATCTCACCAATACAATATTAATTGATGGAGACATTTACCAGAATGTCCATGCCAAGTTTAAAAATCAAAAAAAAAAAAAATACACACACACACACACCCACACCCAAACGGCTAAATTTCGAGTATCCTATAACACATGCCAAACCTTAAATGACGTCAAGTTCTAAAATTTATCCAAGTCAGGATATCTCAACCTAATATTTTTCACGGTATTTATCACAAAAAGGATTCACATGCATTAATTCAGCAGACCAAATTCCATAAATTTTGTTTATCTTAAAGAATACATTTTGTAGAATTATTTATGGGATCTGCAGCATAAACTTCCTCATATATAGGAAAAATTATTCCATACGGATCGGACACCGCAGACATCTTACGTGCGGTGTCCGATCCGGACCGTAAATCAGATGATTTACGGTAAGAATATATTTCGGTGGGCTCCACCTAAAAATTTTTTTTTAAAAAAATTAAAATAATACTGATCAGATGTCCGTATGCAATAATTTCTCCCTTAAAATTAAGACGAACCCACTCTCAATCATCAGCAAAAGATTACCAATCAAACACAAACATAAAAAAAAAAGACGATAAAATCATCCTCATTAGCATTTTTTACTTTGTGGAAAAAAAAGAATACAAAAAGTCTCATAAATATCTAGTGGATCTCAAAAAGAAGAATGAGAACAACTCAGGAAAAAATAAAGCAAATTGCTTCCTAACAAGGGATTTGCTCGATGAAACACCGTATGACCTTGATGGGCATCTTGATAAGATCCACAGCCAAATTCGCCAGTCCCGCACAGCACACGAAGCACGGACAAAGGCAGCTCAACACGGATCTGTAATCCCACTCAACATAGTTACAACGGAGGGTTAGAGAAAAATGGATTAGGGTATTCGGAGTACAGAGCGAAGGTAGGGCAATACCCAATAATCCAGATGACAGCGCCGATGAGTGAGAGGGCCAAGGCGAGGATGGCGAAGGGCAATCCGAGCAAGAAACCCAATGGTCTGCACTGGCATTCGTCCTCATGTCCCATCTCTCTTTTGTCTACGGGAGCGCGAAGTAGAGGAACAGGGGTTCCTCGATGCGTGTATTTGAAATGGTGCGAGGATGCCGTGCCTGCACGCGAGGATTTGTGACCTGATGCGTAAGCGCGGCTGCTTAGGTAGAGACTAGTTCTTTTAACCGGCGAGGCGACGTAGGTTGCATTAGGTAGAGACTAGTTCTTTTTCCTTTTTTTTTCTTTTTTTTCAGCAAGTGGGACATTTATGGCTGTGAATCGGAGGGCGCGCGCAGTTCTACGTGCGCCATCTGCATCTAATAATTAGACCATTTACGTACATGCCACTCAATTCTCATGAATTTTCATACTAGCATCTAAATTTTGCTTCTAAAATATGTCACCCAATATTTTCAGGTCACTTAAAAATAAAAAAGTGAAATACATGCCAAGAGTGATGTGCATGTAAGAAAATTATGTCACTAAAATCTTTTACATCACATAAAAAATAACACTAATTTTAATTTTGAAAAGTGAAACTCATATTCTACATCTATAATTATACTGATATGTATGTAAAATTTAACGTTTAGGTTGTAAGTATGTAAATGTATCATAATTGAGTGGTATGCATGTAAATATTATTATTATTATTATTATTGTCTATGGTTGAAGAGATTTTCCTTAAAACAATTTGTGATAGTTGGTTGTTGCTTTTCTTAGGCAGAATTGAGACGCACTTAGGAGTAGCAAAAATTGGCACACCCACCAGCTCGACCGAAACTTAACAAGTTTAGGTTGACCTTGTACACATAAAATATGCTAGTGTGGATCTCGAGGAGATCTGATGGTCTAAAAGCCAAAAGGAATATTTAAGGGTGAACCCACCAGCGGAATATCCCGAGCGGCTAGATGCCCAGCCAAATGAACCAAACTCGAATCAACTGTTATAAGGATGAGTACATGACACGTGCCAATCAACTCACCCAGACACAACCTAAATAATCATCTGAACCCAATAACTTGATGCATTTAAACCCAATGAAGAATACAATCCCCCAAATCTTATAATAATAATATTGGGGACAACCAGTAGCCATCCCCTTGGACCTTTTCATCTTTGGGTAGGCTATCTGTAGGATTATAGTGATTCACCCTCTGCTTGACAATCTAGCATTATTGTATCGACAAAAGTTCTATAGCGGGGAACAAGAGCCGACAACCAGATTATACCAACCGATCGACAAGACTTAGTCAATCAGATTAGTCCTATCGAGCCCAAAATAGTAAAAGACCAACCAACCGACAGCGTCCACAGATCTAGATTACCGCCAACACAAATTGAGTCATTTTCTCTACATCCNGGCGACGTAGGTTGTATTAGGTAGAGACTAGTTCTTTTTTTTTTTTTTTAAGCGAGTGGGACATTTACGTACATGCCACTCAATTCTCATGAATTTTCATACTAACACTAAATTTTGCTTCTAAAATATCTCACCCAAACCCAATATTTTCAGGTCACTTCAAAATTAAAAAAGTGAAATACATGCCAAGAGTTATGTGCATGTAAGAAAATTATGTCACTAAAATCTTTTACATTACATTAAAAATAACATTAATTTTAATTTTGAAAAGTGAAACTCATATTCTAATGAAGAATACAATCCCCCAAATAACATTAATTTTAAATTGATGTATTTAAATCCAATGAAGAATACAATCCCCCAAATCTTATAATAATATAGGGGACAACCAGCAGCCATCCCCTGTGACCTTTTCATCTGTTGGTAGGCTATCTGTAGGATTACAATTATTCGCCCTCTGCTTGACAATCTAGCATTGTTGTATAAACAAAAGTTCTTTAGCGGGGAACAGAGCCGACAATCAGATTATACCAACTGATAGACAAGACTTAGTCAATCAGATCAGTCCTATCGAACCCCAAATAGTAAAAGACCAACCAACCGACAACATCCACAGATCTAGATTACTGACAACACAAATCGAGTCATTTTCTCCACATCTGCCAAGTCTTCAATAGCATAGTCGATAAGCAGCATTCATTAGATCCAGCTGACAGACAAAGTTCTTCAAAGTACTACCAAGCCCAGTTAGTTGAGCCAGAGAACAACAAGGCTCTGGACTAATAAGAGTGAAATATCTAAAATAATATATACAACTCCCACGTAAGCAATAGCATAAATGTAACTTCACATATTGTACTACTTTGTCAATAAATAGGGAATCATTCTATGAATAAAAGTTTGCACAACCCTTCATTTTACTTTCCATTACCGTGAACTCTTCTCTCTCTCTTTCTCTCCTACCATATGCTCTGTTATTTGGGTGTGATTCATAGGAAAAATCACGATTTAGTATCCTAAAAGGGAGGTGAGCATGGACATGCCAGCAAAAAAAAAAAAGGAGTACCACAAGAAGAAGATCAAATCCACCTAAGAGACACTAAAAACTTGGAGTGCACTAGAGAGTGTGTGCAATAAAAAATACAAGAGTTGAAGCACTAGATGATTGGTTAGATAATAGAAGCCATCTAAGAAGCAATCGAGGAGAACAATTAGGAGGAACTGCTGACACATAATGTCCGATGAATAATTCAAGCCTCAGAAAGAAAAATAGATTCCCAATACTAAAACAGCGTTGGATACACTCAGTTTGATAGACGACAATTTGGGCATGCTAAGGCTCCCAATTAGCCAGAGAATGTATTATCTCAGAAGATTCATAATGTTAAATCCCTAGAGAAATTCAAAATCTCATTGTTGGAGTCCTATAAATGTCGGACTGGTCTGAACGACCGTCTAACATCATTTGAATCAACCTTCTGTCTTCTAAGGATCATTGAAAAACTTAAGTGTTGACTGCACTTCACTACTTTAAGGGAGTTGACGCTCAAGTGGTTCAATCAGTGGGAGTGATCACTTCCTTAATTGACTTCAATAGAATGTTTGTGGCGCAACTTGATAGCACTCAGAAGCCACAAAAAACTTTTCAGGTACCGCAACAAATCAGGAAGGGCAAAATGAGAGCCTTTGCTCGTTTATCATTGCTTTCTGAGAAGGAGATGCTGAAAGTGAGGGATATGTAACCCATAGTAGCACACACTGACCTAGCTCAGGGGGTCTCTAGCAACCAAAAAACTTAGTTGAATTGTTGGAGCTAGCCAACAATCATAGTAAAAGCCAATCTGGAGAAAGTATAAACAATGCTTAACATGCCATCACTCTGAAATATCAAAGAAGTGCAGAAGTTGACTAGTCAGATAGTAGGTCTGAGCCGATTTATTTCAAAGTCGGGCAACAAATGTGTGGCATTTTTCAAAATACTGAGGAAGGCATAGAGCTTTGAATGGCTAACTAAGTGAAAAAAGCATTCAAGCAGCTAAAAGATTCTGTGGCATTACCACCATTAATCCAAATGAAGTACTCTCTCCATATTTTGGAATTTGACCTAAAGCAATTAGCTCAGGACTAATCATAAAGAAATGGGGAAATAATTTTCAATTTACTACACTAGTCGGGTCCTTAGAGCTGTTGAAGTCAAGTATCTTACTATGAAAAAGATAACTTTTGTTCTTATTATCACAACCTGTAGGCTTCGACCTAACATCCAAACACATCCAATTTAGGTCCTAACTCACCACCCACTTAATTTTGTTCTCACTTTTCTGGAGCACTCAAATCAGCTTCTTAAGTGGGCATCAAAGCTAAGGGAGTTCAAAAAATCCTATGTCCCCTTGATCACAATCAAGACACAGGTGGTAGCTAATTTCTTAACAGATTTTTTCAAACCATGCAAACCAAATGAAGGGAACACTCTTACACATTGATGGAGCCTCCAGACAGGCGGTAACAGATCTCAAACTTACTCTAAGCACTCTAGCCGAAGATCATCTCTACCACTCAGTCAAAATAGAATTCAAAGTCACAAATAACCAGACAGAATATGAGCGACTAATTGTTGCGTGCGACTAGCCTATGAAATTGGCGCCCAACATCTCCATCTGAAGTCATATTCACAGCTAGTCCTGAATTAGGTGAATCGAGAATTTGAAGCCATATATGAAAAGATGGCTAAGTACCTCAGCAAAGCTAAAATTGAGATATGAAAGTTTACCAACTTCAAAATTGAGCACGTTTCCATGGAGAATAATCAAGTGGTTGATCTCCTATCCATGTGCATTCTCTTGGGGGAAGGAACTCCTTAGAGGCTAATCCCGCCCACTATTGAAGAACCCAAATCAATAGAGGTAAAAACCAAAAGGGTGAAGAGCTTAATAGACTCCTATGTCCACTAGTTGGAGACTGGAAAGATTGTCGAAGAAGTTACCAACCCAAAATAATTCAAATGCATAACAACCCCATATATGCTGATAAAGAGTACTCTTTATTGAAGATTCATAGCTTCTTTTTTTTAAGATGCATATGAGAGAATGAGGCAAAAGACATCCTTTAGGAAAAGGACTCAAGAAAGTGCAGGAGTCACTCTAGAGGAAAAAAACTTGCGCACAAAACTCAATGATAATGATACTTTTGATTGATACTTATGAAAGATGAGGAGGGATTCTCTAAGAATTACAAATAGCGTCAGAAGTACGTACAATTGCAATACCAATCGACCCATAAACTGTAACTGATAGTCAGATTTTTGCCTTTTTCCAATGAGGGAAATATATTTTTCACCTTCAACATGATGCATTATCATTTTTTTTCTCATCATACATCTTTTGAAGCCCACAAAAGACTAGTTCAGTCACAAATAATTTTTTGAAATGCATACATTTGTTCACCTACAAGTTTTGTGTGTGACGAGTGGAAGCACTATAATATGTTTTTACATGTTATAGTCCTAGTCCATACTCCATTCATTATGTTGATATAACAAATATGGTAAAAATATCATTCATTATAAATCTACTATGTTTTCATTAACTATTAAAATATTTGTAGGCTTATACGTTGATATAAAAAATATGGTAAAAATATCCTTCATTATAAATGTACTATGTTTTCATTAATTATTAAAATATTTATAGACTTAGAATAAGAACACATGATATTTAAAAGCAATGCCCATAAGAATGAAGTCTATTATGCTTACGAGAATGTCGAACTCTAATAAATATATTTTTTCTTCAATAATATCACTAAATTACCTAACACTTAAATATAGATACCATAAACATCAAATCCTTACACCTACACTAAGTGAAATGAGTCTTTTTTTTATGTAGTTATGCAAATGACAAAAATGCTCAGATAATTCAATATATTAACACAAATTCAAAAGAATTTTTCTACATGAAATAAAATCCATATATATAAGCTAATAAAATCCATCAAACCCTATCGATTACATTGGTATACATGAATCACTTGTATTTCTTTCAGTGGGGTCATGGCCATAGGGTCTGGCGCTGATGACTTCACATTTATAAGAGTAATAAGATGCAAAAAAGAGAGAGATGAGAGAACTAGATCACATGGAGAAAAAAAATGTGATATCAGGTAGGAGTGACACTACAGAGTAAGGAGGCATTGAAGACATCAGGCTTTTCAAAACCGCTTGCTTACAACGGAGATGATAGAGGAAAAATTAAGGATAAGATGACAAACATTATGCAAAAGAATTTATATAAGAATATAATAGAACTTAACTATCTATAATAAATAGATTTACCAACAAGTAACTCAAAATGACAAATATATTTCCTGTCATATCTGTAAAAAATTAAAATAAAAAAAATAAAAAATATGACAGTGGACGAAAGATTGGTGGATAAGATAATAATTTTCAACAATATTTGGTGTAATTTTTTTATTATTTTGGGCAAAAAATGTTTTACAAGATAAGATGCCTTAATTATCACATGACGATGAAAAAGAGGGCCAGGAGGCCCGCAAGAATGAATAGGATCAACTTTGTATAAATATAATTTAAACATGGTAATTAAATGACAATAGCCAAAAATTATTTTCCTTTACTTAATCAATTATGTTGGCATTATTTATATTGATACAAATTATAAACACAATATATGAACACTAAATAACATATAATAATATTATTTGTTGAATCCTAGCTTGTCTTTTGATGAACACACCATGAGAGTCGGAATCCAGAGAGGTGAGAGAAAGATAAAGAGAAAGAGCGCAATAAATTTTCCCAGAAGAGCCACGAGAGCGAGTCATTTCATTCCTTTTGAGACCGCCTATTTAAAGGAGTCTAATTAGTTCAATTAAGAAAAGTGTGAACCTTTGTGGTAACATCTCTTAATAGAATTAATGTGATAATTTGAGTTAATGACTATCATAATATCGACAGAGAATAACAATTTATAATAACTTATTAGTTTAAGTAAATATTGTCAGTTGATAGATAACTGATCGTGTCGGTCGTTAGACTGAAATTTGCCTATGTCGAGAGGGGGTAACTGGTTGGTCTGAGCATGGTCTGTCGTCTTGACAAGAGGTTTGGCCGATTGTTTTGCGGGGCCTGTCGCTTCGGTCGACTGATGGGTCGACTTTTTTTTGTAGAGCAAGTCGTGTCCCGCTTGCTGTTTGTCTCAAGTCTTATAAGTCCACTGTCTCTTCTGCCTGTTTTGTTCGTCGCCTTGGCAGGATCTTCCCTCTCACAAGGTATTGGGCGGATCTTGTTGCTGCTTATGAGGTGAATCTGACGAGACTCGCTGTCCGGATGATTTGTCTTACCCTCGGCAGATCATGTCGCTACCAAATAGGGAGTATCTTCAGAGATTTGACCAATCCCAGATTTATAGACGCATATTCTCATATTTGACGTGGCATTGTCGGACGGTCGCTTTCCTTGGAGGAAAGCTTCGCATTCTCCACCGTTTATTTTCTTTGAGATTAAACCTCAACTAGAATTTCCCAACTTCAATGATATAAACTCGATCATGACCTTTGTGATAAATTATATTAAAAAATAAAAAAGTTGGATTAAGAGGCCTCACCAAAAACAAAAAAAAATTGACCTTNCAATAATATCACTAAATTACCTAACACTTAAATATAGATACCATAAACATCAAATCCTTACACCTACACTAAATGAAATGAGTCTTTTTTTTTGTTGTTATGCAAATGACAAAAATGCTAAGATAATTCAATATATTGGCACAAATTCAAAAGAATTTTTCTACATAAAGTAAAATCCATATATAGAAGCTAATAAAATCTATCAAACCTATCGATCACATTGGTATACATGAATCACTCGTATTTCTTTCAGTGGAGTTATGGCCACAGCGTCCGGCGCTGATGACTTCACATTTATAAGAGTAACAAGATGCAAAAAAAATGTACCGATTTAAGAGAGAGTTGGGAGAAATAAAACACATGGAGAAAAAAAATGTGATATCAGGTAGGAGTGGAAAAAATATTACATCAAGTATTACGCACATAGAAATACCATGCGTAGCCAATAAAATCACGCCACGCGCGACAGAAGAAAAAAAACGGTGCAGTAAAACGGGAAATATTCCCCCCGTGTTATTCATGTGCTATTGCGTGTTATTCATGTGTTATTGTGTGTTATTCATGTGTTTATTGTGCGTTATTCATGTGTTATTGCGTGTTATTCATGTGTTATTGATACATTATTGTGTTATTATAACACTAAGAATATTCTCAGGATACAATAACACATGAATAACACACAATAACACTTGAATAACACGGGAAAATTCCCGACAGAGAAAAAAAAATGGCGCAGTAACACGGGGAATATTATTCCCGTGTTATTCATATGTTATTGTGTGTTATTGATGTGTTATTGATGTGTTATTGTGTTATTATAACACCAAAAATATTCCTAGGACATAATAACACATGAATAATACACAATAACACATGAATAACAAGGAGAGGAATATTCCCCGTGTTACTGCGCCGTTTTTTTCTCTGTCGCGCAGGGTGTCGTGATTTTATTTTATTGGCTACGCATGTTACTCTACGTACGTAATACTGATGTAATATTTTTTCGGTAGGAGTGACACTAGAGAGTAAGGGGGTATTGAAGACATCAGACTTTTCAAAACCACTAGCTTACAACAGAGATGATTGAGGAAAAATTAAGGATAAGATGGCAAAAATTATGCAAAAGAATTTATATAAGAATATAATAGAATTTAACTATCTATAATAAATAGATTTACCAACAAGTAACTCAAAATGGCAAATATATTTCCTGCCATATCTGTAAAAACTTAAAATAAAAAAAAAATAAAAAATAAGACAGTGGACGAAAGATTGGTGGATAAAACAATGATTTTCAACAATATTGGGTGTAATTTTTTCATTATTTTGGGCAAAAAATATTTTACAAAATAAGATGCCTTAATTATCACATGACGATGAAAAAGAGGGCCAGGAGGCCCACAAGAATGAATAGGATCAAATGACAATAGCCAAAAATTATTTTCCTTTACTTAATCAATTATGTTGGCATTATTTATATTGATACAAATTACAAACACAATATATAAACACTAAATAACATTTAATAATACTATTTGTTGAATCCTAACTTATCTTTTGATGAGCACATCGTGAGAGTCAGGAATCCAGAGAGGTGAGAGAAAGATAAAGAGAAAGAACACAATAAATTCTCCCAGGAGAAGCCCCCGAGAGAGAGTCCCTTCATTCCTTTTGAGACCGCCTATTTAAAGGAGTCTAATTAGTACAATTAAGGAAGGTGTGAACCGTTGTGGCAACCTCTCTTGATAGAATTAATGCGATAATTTGAGTTTCATAATATCGACAAAGAATAACAATTTATAATAACTCATTAGTTTAAATAAATATTTTCAGTTGACAGATAACTGATTGTGTCGGTCGTCAGACTGAAATCTAACTATGTCGAGAGGGGGTAACTGGTTGGTCTGAGTATGGTCTGTCGTCTTGACAAGAGGTTTGGCCGATTGTTTTGGGGGACCTGTCGCTTCGGTCGGTTGGTCGACTGATGGGTCGACTTTTTTGTTGAGCAAGTCATGTCCCATTTGCTGTTTGTCTCAAGTCTTATAGGTCCCCTGTCTCGTCTGCCTAGTTTGTTCGCCGGCTTGGTTAGATCTTCTCTCTCACAAGGTATTGGGCGGATCTTGTTGCTGCTTAAGCGGAGAATCTGCGAGATTTGTTGTCCGGATGATTTATCTTACTCTTGACAGATCTTGTCGTTACCAAATAGGGGACTATCTTCGGAGATATGACCTATCCCATGTTTATAGACGCATATTCTCATATTTAGCGTAGAATTGTCGGTCGATCGCTTTCCTCGGAAGGAAGGTTCGCATTCTCCACCTATTATTTTCTTTGAGATTTGTGCTGAAACCTCAACTAGAATTTCCCAACTTCAATGATATAGACTCGATCATGACCTTTGTGATAAATTATATTAAAAAATAAAAAAGTTGGACTAAGAGGTCTCACCAAAAACAAAAAAAAAATTGACCTAGCTAGCTATAATGTTCCTCTCAAGCCCCTGTCCACTTTGCTTTACATTTCGCTTCTACCTTCCAACGTGAACACTTAGTGCGGTCCCGTGATCGTCGATTAATACGACCGGCGCCGTAGTTATTACTCCACCCACTACCACTCTTCTTTCAGCGCCTTTCTTCGATATCTCGATCAGCCTTACATCTTTCACTGACGCTCTTTCCCCTGGCAGCAAAGTCATGGGACGAAGAAAGGCAAGCTGGCTCTCCTCTGTTAAGAAAGTCTTTATGCCTAACTCCAGAGAGCACGATAAGGAGGAAGAGGGAGCTTCAACGCATGAGACGCCGGAGATTGTGTCAGTTGATCAATTTCCAGCTGAGACGTCACCGGAGGCGACGAACAACTGCGGCGGCAGAGGGAGTGCGGCATCTAGGGGTGAAGAAGAGGAGGAAAGGGACCACGCAATTGCGGTGGCTTTAGCGACGGCAGCTGCTGCGGAAGCTGCGGTGGCAGCGGCGCAGGCGGCCGCAAAGGTGGTGAGGCTTGCGGGTTACGGCCGGCAGCAGTCCAGGGAGGAGAAGGCTGCTATTCTCATCCAATCCTATTACAGAGGAAGCTTGGTATGCTTTCTTTGTTGAATATCTTAAATTTAATTGGAAAATTTTATATTTCATCTTTCTTAACTCCGATTTATATGTTTTTTTTTATCTAATTAAAATGCATCAGAAATCTTATTAAAAAATAGAAATTAGAATGAAGTTGCCACAAAACCAACCGCAAACATATAAAAAGACCAATTTGATTTATCAACATCAAATACTTTTTTAAAAAAGCCTATGATTGTCTAGTTAAGGGAATAAGAACATATTTATAAGTTATATATCACATATCAAGGTACGATCAGTTTTTAAAATAATATAAAAAAACTTTAAAAATATAAGTGAATAAATGTTTAAGGATGGTGACTATCTGCGATTAATTGTTTAAATGCATTTTTTATATTATTTATATCGTAGATTTAAATTGTATAAATTATGATTTATTGTTGCCATAAAAAAATGTAAATAAACGACAAAATTTGTTATATATATAACACCTAATTCTTTCACGTCGCTTTAAAAATACCATCTTTTTAACTTAAAAAAAGTGAAATACAGTTTTCCATACATCGGTAAGATTGCATATATATTTGTAAAATTTGAACTTTGTGTTAGAAATGTAAATACATATGAATTGAGTGGCATATACGTAAATATTTCTTCTTCTCTTTTTGTTTTTGAGTGAATTTAATGACAAATGAACATACGCCGCACAAAATTCTGAATCTAAAACCTTCTATTGCTTGTTCAATGAAAAGGTCTAGTATAAATAATAGTTAATATTACTCACTTTGACATTGCAGTCAAATTAATATGTAGAAGAAAGCCTTCCTCTGTATATCTAATCAAATCTAGTTTTCTTAACCACTACTAGTTAGCAGAGAGCTAGAAGCCCATTGACAAATATGTATCAATCATATCAACAAATTCTCTGTAGAATCCAACAGTTCTGTTATAAATAAAGAAAAAAAAAAACAAGCTTTTACTTCAAGAACACGTAAACAATTATCTGTTTCTTACTCCATCATCTTCATTTTCTTCGAGAACCTTATAAATGAAGCATGTCAGGTACATCCGTGAAATCAATATTTTACCTTCCATGAAATCTATGGCTCAAATTAACCCCTAACCGACCATACAAGAGAAAGTAGACGTAAAGATGCGTCCTTGCCATGTTAAACCCACGAGAAGACATGTGACATCAATGCTCGGTGGTCCAATTCTGGCTTGTCAACATCTAACTTCCCAAAACAAAGGCAACAAATTAATTAAACCCATTCGACCGAACTCACGGGACTCAACCGTCACATTTCGGTTGCCCAATTTTGTTTGCTTAATATTAATTAATTTTGGCTGAACGCAGGCTAGGCGAGCGTTGCGAGCGCTGCGCGGGCTTGTGCGGCTGCAAGCGCTGGTGCGCGGACACAACGTGCGGAAGCAGGCACAGGTGACTATGCGCTGCATGCAAGCCCTCGTCCGAGTACAGGACCGAGTCCGAGCCCGGCGGCTTCAGCAACTATCACGAAATTATTGCGGCCAGGAAGGAGGCAAGTTTTTCAGCAACAATCCCTTCTATGATGAAAAATGTCGGGATGGAGTTTACAGGTATAAAGACTTGTTTATGGATGGTGGCGGGGATGGGGAGATGGGGTTTGATGATGAGCAGGACGAAGAGAGATTCGTTAATGGGGATGAATGGAAGACTCGGGAGCGTTTGGGGGCGAGGGGTGGGTGGGATGCGAGGCGGCGGAGCGCGGAGGACATTAAAGTTGAGTCACAGAGGAGGCATGATGCAGCCGTCCGCCGTGAGCGTGCCCTGGCTTACGCTTTTTCTTGCCAGGTATTGGTCTATTTTGGCTTTAGCCAACTAATTACTTCCTATTCATTTTCAAGCTGTGGTTAGTTTTAAATTGCCCGTCAAATTTTTATAAAAAGAACTAATAAAAGTAATTATTTATAACATTAATATTCAGATTTTTGGACTCGGCTTTTCTATGTTTGCATAATTAACAGCTAAATTATTTTATTTAAAATATTAATAGCTCCATAATGAATGTTCATTTGCAATGATTTTCGATAACCTTGATCAATGATGCTTTTGTATCAAATGTACAAAAATATATTTTACTACATTATTTGAATTGGGAGGTAGCCCTGAAAAAGTGAACTTTTTAATGATAGCTAAATATCTATCTCTTTTTATTTTTGAATTTTGGATTCATGTTGTATATATAGTCAAGTTCATATTATTAATTATAATTTGCAACATAAAGAAAAATGAGGGCTTACATACATAGGGGTTGAAACATGTGTTTAGGTATGTGACCAAAAATTGTAAATTTACAAGATTAATGCCTCAGTATTTATAAATGCCCAAAGGTAGCACTCCTTTCACGCTCCATGCACTTGCCTACTGCTCAACCAATGCATCTGCGAAATTCATAAGAGGACTGAATGCCAAGGGAGAGAGTCACAAGAATAACCATGGAAACAACAACTTTCAACAAATACATCTACTTTGATTAACCATTAGAACTCCCATTTTTCACTTGTGATAAGAAAATAGATAATTAATCCATACTGATATTTTAGGAGCAATACACTGAAATGTACTGCCAATGAAGTTAGAAGTATAAAGCTGCATTGCAACCATTTAGGTATCCATCCATCATTGCTCTCTTGCCGATAATTTTGTGGCTCATGACAAATACAGAAGGCTAGATGACCTGTGGCCAACGAGTAGTCGGTGAATAAACAAAGCAATGTGGGTGCAAGTACTTGGTAATGAGGAAATATGACTTGGGGATTGGTGGTGTTGTGTTGTTATTTTGATGAATATCACAACAATATCATCACAATACCATCAAATCTATATATGCAATATCCGTCCATAATATTTATTGGTTGGTAACATTATTTTGTCATTTGTGAAAAGGGTGTGCTTGTTCTTCCCCACGCCTTCCACATCAAAATTTAGTGGGTGTGTACAAACGAGAAGTGAGAGGGAAGAGAGAGAAGCCCTCTCTCTCCTCATTTGTGGGTAACATTTATGATTAATCTACACCTAATATTTTTTTCCTTCCCCATGGCTAGATGGTCTGCTAACACACTCAGTGTTGCTATCTTTAGCGCCTCAATCGTCTTTTGCATGCTCATTTCCATCAATAATTCTCATTCTCATGATTTCTCCTATCTCTTTCTCTACATCTGCAAAACCTTCAGGCTTATCCTTCTCATTTGAGCTGGTGAATGGAGCTGTGAAGAAAACTAGGATTAGAGTGCTATTTTTGGGTGCTATTAAACATTCAAGTGTCGTATTAGTAAATTTAAACTTTTTGAAGGGATATATAAAAAAATGTATGTTTAAAGTGTTATATATATATCTTTATAAAAGTATTTGTGAATCTAGTTTTTTTATTCTCTTAATTATATAATATTTGATAAAAATTGAATGTTCTAAACAAAAAAAAGCATTACAAAAAAAAATCACTTAAAAGTCTAATTTTGATCGAAAATTTTGAGAATCCAATCTGAAAAATACTCTCTAATATTAATCAACAAATCTAAATATTTACTTTGAGAATTAAAGTTAATACAAAATCAAAATTATTTTTGACACAATCAAAATGATTTTGGCATGCACATTACATTCACCTTTTTTTTAAAATTAATCTTAGTTTTTTATTATTTATTTATTACTTTTGTTAATGATATATAAAAGAATAAAAAATTTAATATGATGAATAGGGCTGTCAAAACGGCCNGAGGAGAAGGCTGCTATTCTCATCCAATCCTATTACAGAGGAAGCTTGGTATGCTTTCTTTGTTGAATATCTGAAATTTAATTGGAACATTTTATATTTCATCTTTCTTAACTCCGATTTATATGCTTTTTTTTATCTAATTAAAATACATCACAAACATTTTTTTGCAGGATATTAATCTAAGCTTTTTGTTTAATAAATAATTTCTTTTGTAATTCTAAAAATGTTAATCCGTGCAAATTTTTTGTTTATTTTGCAGCTCAAATTGTGCGAATCTTATTAAAAAATAGAAATTAGAATGAAGTTGCCACAAACCTACCGCAAACATATAAAAAGACCAATTTGATTTATCAACATCAAATACTTTTTTAAAAAAGCCTATGATTGCCTAGTTAAGGGAATAAGAACATATTTATAAATTATATATCACATATCAAGGTACGATCAGTTTTTAAAATAATACAAAAAACTCTAAAAATATAAGTGAATAAATGTTTAAGGAGGAGAAATTATTGCGTATGAACACCGCATGCATCTCTGTATGCGGTTCCTAACCATAGATCACCGTCAGGATTATTTCTATTTTTTTTAAAAGAAAAAAAAATTTAGGTGTGGCCCACCGAAATACATCCGGACCGTAGATCAGGTGATTTACGGTCCGGATTGGACACCGCACGCAGTGTCCACGGAAGCTGCGTGCGGTGTCCGATCCGTATGGAATAATTTTTCTTTAAGGAGGGTGAGTATCTCCAATTAATTGTTTAAATGCATTTTTTTATTATTTATACCGTAGATTTAAATTGTATACATTATGNAAAAGGACTCTTTGTTCGTGAACAACTCGTGTTCGGCTCGTTAAACAAACGAGCCGAACACGAACGCACTTTTTGAGCTTGAAATATAAACGAGACGAACACGAGCTGAGCATGGTTCGCTCGTGTTCGGCTCGTTTACACCCCTACTGATGAACATACGATAAAATGTAATATCACAAGTTAAATAAAATAAGAATAATGATTCACATGCTATGTTCTGCATAGATAATTATATAATATTTCTATCATTTGTGTCCAATCTTTATCATTTCTTACACCAGAAACACACTTTCTTAGAATATCTTTTTCCTAGAGTAGAAACTGTATTTAACAAACATAATCCATTTTTTTTATTATTGTCTTGCTAATAACATTAAACCNCCTTAAAAAAAATTACAAATAAGCGAAAATTGATGAAAATTCAAATGGTAAGTTGGTAGCTAGAGATAGTTGATTAAAAATTACTTACATACAGATATCACTTAATTTCTATGTATTTATATATTTAATACCAACACTTCAATTTAAAATCATATATATTTATATGTCTAACAGAAAAATTAATATTTTTGAAAAAAGAAAAATTCCACGTGGCAAGGCCTTGTCGATTTAGATTTTATTTTTAAAATTTGTGTATTTAAATATTATGTTAAAATTGTTTTTTTCTTAATTTGTTCAATGTAATACAGTTTCTTTCAGTTCAATATATATATATATATATATATATATATATTACCAACATATAATCAGAGATAATTTCTACTTTTTTTCTGAGCTGATTTTAATTAGTTTTTGGTCAAACAACTGCCCTGTCCACGGAGCCCAGTTCTAACTCTAAGCAATGTTCAATTCATTCGGTGTACCATTTCTCGTATACATTTATTGAATTGTGAACTAATTAGTGTCCGCCGGAAAACATGATGATGCAATCCAGCCGCAGTGGCAGCCAGAGAGACCGCCATGGGGTTGGAATTGGATGGAACGCTGGATGGCAACCCAGCAATGGCAGCATCAGCAGCCGCAACACCATCACCCAACCGAGCTCGAAGCATCCGTCGCCACCGCAACAAGCACCGACGACCTGTCTGAAAAGATGGTAGAGATGGACACCGGCCGCCGAAGCCCAACATATCGCCGCCATCCAAAAGACGAGAGCAGCGGAAACGCTAATCGCCCTCCCAGCTACATGGCTGCTACACAGTCGGCGATAGCCAAGGCCCGAAAGCAAGCAGGGAGGCAACCACGGCGGCCATCGATGGTGGGAGGAGGTGGAATGGAGTCCAAGCAAGGGAAGAGCGTAGGTGCGGTTCGTGGGGGGCTGCGGGCACAAGCAGCGCGCTACGGTGGGTGCAGCCCTGATTGGAGTGTGGGAAGCGAGGAGCGGACGCCGCCGCCGATGGGTGGTGGGAGAAAGTTTGTGTACGCGTGATCTGGTGTTGGTGGTGGAATTGTGATGTGGTGATGCTGCATGATATATGTATGTTATATAATATTTATTTAATGTAATGACAAAACAAAATTTGGTGGTTTACGTTGTTTTTTCTTTTGGGTTGTTCAACACGATCTCATATATCTATAATGACTTCCATGGATGTGGTGTTTATATGCGTTGATTGACTATAGTTGGTTGTAAGGAAAATTTTGACATTACAGCTATGGGAAATTGATTTAAATCTCTGATTTGACTACATGGCATTTTATCTTCATGTTCTATATGTCATTTTTGGGGTCGTTCTGTTGCCATTTATGATTTATGTCATGTTTCTATATTTTTGGGTGTATAATGTGTTACCGTTAGAATAAATTTATAGGCACTGTAATTAATTTTGGGAGATTAAGAAAAAAAATGATTTGATGCTACAGATACATAGTTTTTCTATCTTCTTCCTCTGTTTCTTTCTAAAAAGTGTTGCTACCACACCATTTAGTAGAAAATTGGGAGCAAATTGTAGAAAATTTATTCGAATACATTGGAATTATTACCTGAAAAGAAAGTCAAATAGGAGACGTGCTGCTTGAAAATGGCACAACAATGTGGTGGCTTCAACTGATGCAGTTATGGTGAAGTAGAGCAAAGGTACAGTTCAAAGATAGTTTTGATTGAAATAATTTTAAAGGGGACAATTCCTGCCCAAAATTTTTTTCTATCATCAAATACAAATCTGCCTTTGGGAAGAGTGGAAAATGGCAATCAAAACACAGAAAGGATTGTATAAATGGAAAATCATGTGATTCGATTTGTGCAATGCTCCTAGTATCCTTATGTGGCTTGTGAATGAGGTAATTAATCATTCATGGACACCTTTAGTGTTGTTTATTTTGATGATATATTGTTTTTTAATGGCTCTATGATTGATCACTTGATCTATATATCTATCCAAAATATTTAAAGTTTTAAAGATTCATGAAGTTTATCTAGATAGTATTATCTTTGAGTTTGTTGCCTCTATTATGTGCTTTATAATCTTGGATGTGGGGCTCAAGATTTATCAAAGGAAAGCTTTGGCTATTCTAGAGTGGGTGACTTTCATGTCTTCATTTGATGCTTTCAAGTTTCACAGGCTTGCTAATTCTTACTAGCAATTAATAAAGGGTATTGGTATCAATACTGACTGATTGTTTGAAGTTTAAAACCTTTTTTTTTAATAGAAGCATGTTAATGAAAATTTGAGTTTAGTAAAAGTTTTTAATTTCATATAATACTAATTATTTCACCTAAAATTGAAATGAACTCCAAATAACCCAAAAATTTAATGAAAATATTAAAAGAACATGCTCTACCACTTAGATAGTTTTTAAAATTTATGAAATTAATTTAAATTTTTTAACTAATTTTAAATCATTAAAAATCTTAAGTTTTAAAAAGCTGGAATTAAATCAAAATAATTCCAAATTTATGTTAGAGATTTCTTAAGTCACCAATGATTTTGAAAAAAAATGTTTGCATAAAATTTAAAGGTTACTTTAATATGCATGTGAACATTTCAATAAAAAAATAAATAAAATTAATTTTAAAAATAAATATAATTTAATAAATTCTATATTTTTTTTGGTAAATTTCTTTGGTCTTCCCAAACCTTAGAAAAAAATTCCATAAATTTTAGAAATATTGAACTTTTTTTTTTAATTTATGTTCCAAGAAATAATGAAAACGTGGAGGATGGGTGCAGAACTAATTAAAAAAAATTAAATTACTTAATCCTACCTTAAAATTTTTTACAGTCTCCATATTTAACAGTGACAAAAATCTTTATATAATTTTCAAGATATTGCCATAATTATCTAAATTTATCTTTAATCATCAAGTAAAAATTAATTTATTGAAATATTGACTAAACCATTTAATCTTAAAACTCATTAGCATTGTCTTTGAGTTTATTTATGAATAATAGGATCAATCTCATGCTGTTTTGTAGAATAATTGACTTAAGGTAAACTCAAATTAAATAAAAGATAAATTAAATGGAAAATTGAATCAAAATTAAATCATAGTTTCTTAAGGCATTAAATAGCTTTAGTTGTCATTACTTTGGTGGCCCTTTTATCTCTATTATTGAGGGGTTGATCTTACAGGACTAGGGTGTCATAAGTGGTGAAAACCCCTATTGTTGGGTCTCGCTTTCCTTAGAACTTTTTAAAACATTATATTTTAATTGAACTTATTCAAAATCATGAACTTAAAATTTAAAGACCCTATAATAACATATCAAACAAATCAAAATAACTAAAATACTGAAAATATAAAGCAGTTGTATGTGTTGAAATCACAAAGAAAAATGACACAAATATTAACAATAAAAAAATGTAGCCAAATAGAAATACTAGTAAAATAACAAAAATAAGAAACTTGAAAATGTTACAAATACATTAAAATAACTTTCAAGTCTAAAATTCAAATATTAAACTAAAATTCTCTTATAAATTGAAAATAAGGTCGTCTCCCTACAATGATGCCAAAAACTTGATGACTAAAAGACAGTGAAGCACCAATAATCACACAAGTATACTTGTCAATCAAGTAGTATAAAGAATTAAAGTCCGTACATCGATTCCACAATGAATAAATTTAACTTCCAAGTAAATCAAAGTTTAGTTTACTAAATTGCCTACTTAGTTTGAAAGTTTGAAGGCTAAGTGAATTTCAAAGTTATCTTAATTTTAAAGAAAGAAAAATATCAAAGTAAAAAATTGAGATATCTATCAGATTTTCTATCAATTGAATGATTATCCTTTGAATTAGACCTTAAAAATCCAGGCTTAACGATATGGTAAAATTATAGGTGACAATTAGGAACAANGGCTCGAGCAGCGCGCAACGGTCGGTGCAGCCCTGAGTGGAGTGTGGGAAGCGAGGAGCGGACGCCGCCGTCGATAGGTGGTGGGAGAAAGTTTGTGTACGCGTGATCTGGTGTTGGTGGTGGCATTGTGATGTGGTGATGCTGCATGATATATGTATGTTATATAATTTTTATTTAATGCAATGACAAAACAAAATTTGGTGGTTTGTGTTGTATAATGTGGTATTTATATACATGGATGTGGTATTTATATGCATTGATTGACTATTGGTGGTTGTAAGGAAAATTTTGACATTACAGTCTGATGTGGGTTTTATCCTGTATCACAAGGCATTTTATGTCCATGTTCTATATGCTATTTTTGGTGTCGTTCTGTTGTCATTTATGATTCATGTCATGTTTCCTTATTTTTGGGTGTATAATGTGTTACTGTTAGAATAAATTTATAGGCACTGTAATTGATTTTGGGAGATTAAGAAAAAAAATGATTTGATGCCACAGATACATAGTTTTTCCATCTTCTTCCTCTGTTTCTTTCTAAGAAGTGTTGCTACCACACCATTTAGTAGAAAATTGGGAGCAAATTGTAGAAAATTTATTCGAATACATTGGAATTATTACCTGAAAAGAAAGTCAAATAGGAGAAGTGCCGCTTGAAAATGGCACAACAATGTGGTGGCTTCAACTGATGCAGTTATGGTGAAGATAGAGCAAAGGTACAGTTCAAAGATAGTTTTGATTGAAATAATTTTGAAGGGGACAATTCCTGCCCAAAATTTTTTTCTATCATCAAATACAAATCTGCCTTTGGGACGAGTGGAACATGGCAATCAAAACACAAAAAGGATTGTTTAAATGGAAAATCATGTGATTCTATTTGTGCAATGCTCCTAGTATCCTTATGTGGCTTGTGAATGAGGTAATTAATCATTCATGGACACCTTTAGTGTTGTTTATTTTGATAATATATTGGTTTTTAATGGCTCTATGATTGATCACTTGGTCTATATATCTATCCAAAATATTTAAAGTTTTAAAGATTCATGAAGTTTATCTAGATAGTATTATTATGTTTGAGTTTGTTGCCTCTATTATGTGTTTTATAGTCTTGGATGTGGGGCTTAAGATTTATCAAAGGAAAGCTTTGGCTATTCTAGAGTGGGTGACTTTCATGTCTTCATTTGATGCTTTCAAGTTTCACAGGCTTGCTAATTCTTACTAGCAATTAATAAAGGGTCTTGGTATCAGTACTGACTGATTGTTTGAAGTTTAAAACCTTTTTCTTTTAATAGAAGCACGTTAATGAAAATTTGAGTTTAGTAAAAATTTTTAATTACATATAATACTAATTATTTCACCTAAAATTGAAATGAACTCTAAATAACCCAAAAATTTAATGAAAATATTAAAAGAACATCATCTACCACTTAGTTAGTTTTTAAAATTTATGAAATTAATTTAAAATTTTTAACTAATTTTAAATCATTAAAAACCATAAGTTTTAAAAAGATGGAATTAAATCAAAATAATTCCAAATTTATGTGAGAGATTTCTTAAGTCACCAATGATTTTGAAAAAATGTTTGCATAAAATTTAAAGGTTACTTTAATATGCATGTGAACATTTCAATAAAAAATTAAATAAAATTAATTTTAAAACTAAATATAATTTAATAAATTCTATTTTTTTTTTTGGTAAATTTCTTTGGTCTTCCCAAACCTTAGAAAAAAAATTCCATAAATTTTAGAAATATTGATTTTTTTTAATTTATGTTTCAAGAAATAAAGAAAGAGTGGAGGATGGGTGTGGGGCTAACTAAAAAAGTTTAAATCACTTAATCCTACCTTAAAATTTTTTACAGTCTCCATCTAGTCGCTTTTTAACAGTGAGAAAGATCTTTATATAGTTTTCAAGATATTGCCATAATTATCTAAATTTATCTTTAATCATCAAGTAAAGATTAATTAAACTTTTAAAAAAATTAATTTATTGAAATATTGACTAAACCACTTAATCTTAAAACTCATTAGCATTGTCTTTGAGTTTATTTATGAATAATAGAATCAATCTCATGCAGTTTTGTAGAATAATTGACTTAAGATAAACTCAAATTAAATAAAAAATAAAATTAAATGGAAAATTGAATAAAAATTAAATCATAGTTTCTTGAGGCATTAATTAGCTTTAGTTGTTATTACTTTGGTGGCCCTTTTATCTCTATTATTAAGGGGTCCATCTTATCAGGACTAGGGTGTCGTAAGTGGTGAAAACCCTTATTGGTGGGTCTCGCTTTCCTTAAAACTTTTTAAAACATTACATTTTAATTGAACTTATTTGAAACCATGAACTTAAAATTTAAATTAAAGTCGCCTTAATGCAAAAAAAAAAAAAGAATAAAAAATGAAATCAAATTGAATTAAAACAGTGACTTAGAGACGCATCATATTAGCCTCATACCTTAAATAATTTGTTAGTTCACAAACCTATGTTTAGGTTGCAGTGATAAATATTAGTCCTTATGATTATTTTAAATGTTTGTTTGTGGCTTGTTACGTTGTTTTACTTGCTAGACTAAATGGTAGTCAAGTTGATTGCTCATTAGATTGGATGCTAAGCGATTTTCAGTAGTCTTAACTCATTTTCTATTAGTGATCATGCTTAGAGGGGCAAATAAATATGTCAAAGTAATTTAAACCTAACAAATTTACTTAGAGGTGCAATGAAGCTATGCCTATATCATTAAGAATGACCTAGTAATATAAGTCACTAAGCAATCTTTGGAGTTATGCTAAGCATGCTTTATATTTGCTCGTGCATGTTGTGTGTTGTACTAATCTTTCCTTTGATGGCATAGTTAGTTTTTACTTATTTATTTATATGTTATTTAAACTGGAGCTTGGTTTAGGGTATGTTGGATTTAGGATGAGCAATGATAGACCACATAGTTTAATGATAACTAGTGAATCCTGAAGGACTTGAACCTCAATGAAGCATAACATGATAAACAAAAAATGGGACTTAGAGATGAATGAATGACTAAACCCACATAAAAACATTTTAGTTCTTTTCCTTGGGGCATAAAGGTAAATCTCGGTCTACTTTATCTTAAAGGTATATAGCTTTATAAGGCCACACTGAACGCTTCTAATATTACTTTGATTGTTTGTTTATTTTGGGATTTTAATTTTGTGTGTGTAATAGAAAGCATTTTTTATGTTTTTCGTAATGATTATTTGTGCTTTCTTAAAGTCTGGTTTTAATATATTACGCTCTAAGGATAAAATAAAATTTCTACCCAATTTAACAACTCAAAAATTACATTTAAAAAATAAAATAATAAAACTTAAAATTCTAGGAAATAATCAATATAATGCATTAGATAATCTTAAAAATGACTAAATATAAACACCTGCATATTATTTCTCCCATTTCTTTAGTATTTCTCCAATTACACAAAAGTTGATATCTGACTATTGAGAATAACCACTTTTCGGAAGAAGTCTATTTAAAACTCTAATTAACCTAAATTTAACTATTTGAGATGCATATATGCATTAAATAAATATCTATATCCTTAAAAATAAATTTAAATAATTATTAAATTTGAAAAATTATTAAATTTTATCTTACTTATATGCATACAATACTCTGGCTGCTCGATCTATAAGACCGAGTAATAAGTAACAATGATTTTACCTAAATTTTAAAAAATAGCCTTACATATTTACTCACGTATCTGACATAAATCATGATTACAATGTATTGATGAGTTAGATGGCTACCCTTTCTATTGACCTCATTTCTGGTGAGGTCTAAATTGTTCTCCTAGAACTTAAGATCTAACCATATGACTTTCCTATTAACTATCCTAGAAGACTAGTGATGGGACCCACCCCACTTAGAATTTAAACCACCTCTTGACTCTTTTGTAAAGTCTCACATAGGTGGTCTTAAACCCTCAACACTTGGTTGAGTTGGTTAAGACCAACATGATGAGACTTAAGGAGAGTTCCCATAAGATCATGAGGCATTAGGATACCTTGGGTGACTTGGTTGCCTCACACTCCATCGCTACCCTCACATTACCCAATTGCCATAAAAATTCTCCAAATTTTGAAAAATTTCCAAAATTACCAAAATTCCCAAGATTCCCAAATTGCCATAATTTTCACTAAAATATCTTAAATTACCCAAGTTCATTTCAAATCCACCAAAATCCAAAATCAAATCTAATCCCACCTAATTTTATGCCTGAATTCAAAATTACCAAAAATTCAAATTCAAACTCATCCTAGGTCCACCCCAAACTCAAGTCCACCAATGTCAAACATAATCCCACCCAAAGTCCACAATGCACCGAGTTTAAACCCATCAAGCCTTAAACCCAAATTCAAACCAATTCAAGGCCATCCAATTTCAAGTATATACTCAAATCCTCCCAAGTTCACCCAATGTCCAAAACTCACCAAAAATGAACCTTCATGCCAAATCCAACTTTACCAAGGCATGTGCCAAAATTCATCATGATAAACTCTAAATTCCACCAAGCCCATTAGGAATGACTTAAACACCATCAGCCCAAAACCAACATCTTATAACCCATCCTAAACACTCCTAAACCAAGCTCAAATTTCAATTTATTTTAAAACCAAAATCACACCCACCTTAGCATGAAATCCTTCCCCTCTTCCATTTGATTAAAATCAAACCTTAAATCCTAAAATTGATAATTGAATTTTCCTCATGATGACCCCTCACAAAATATAAAAATTCTAAAAAACCCATTCCTCATGAAAATTTCCCAAGACACATGCAAGCCATGAAGCCTCCCCCAAGCCACATGAGAGCCATGAATAGCTATATCGAGTCATCATTCCTAAAGTGACAAAAGGAGGGAATTCTTTTAAGATTCCTTAAAAAACATTTAACCCTTCTCATGACTCACTCTAACCCTAACCCATGATTAAGCCCTAATCTCTACGAAATGGACTTAACCATTCAAGCTCCAAGGCTGGCCATCAAGCCACCTTGGAGGCCTCCCAAGCTCATTTATATGAGTCAAACCTAAGTCAAACCCAAAAGGATCCCAAACCCCCTTCCATTCTAATTCACCACACATACTCATGCTCCAACCCAACTGGCTTCGCCAATCTCTACCTCTGTCTTTCCACAACAAGAAAGTGTCCTCCCATACCTTGACTGGCCACCATGACCATAGGAAAACCCAAACTTGAGAGCCAAAACCATGGTTCAAACTCAATATTTTACCCATTCAAGGTGGCTCGCTCCCATTGGACCTCTGCGCCTGTCTTCCCTCCACCAAGGCGCCACCTTGCACCCTCTGGCTTGGCCAATTGGCCAACATTTCTTAGCTTATAAATGAGGCACCCCCTCAAGACCAAATAAGAGGTTATGCACAAATCTTGGGGAAAATCTACCAAATTGCTCCCAAATCTTCTCACACTTGCACAAAGCTCATTCTCACTGACCTTAGCTCCTCTTCCCCACTAAGAAACCCTAATTTCTCCATTGAAATTCATGTTAATTTTGGTAATAAAGTCAAACTCACGAAACCCTCAAATTGATTTTTTCAAAAGCTTTCCCACACTTTAAAATCATTGCCCCAATCAAAATCCTCCTCTCCCGAGGCCTCTAACCTAGTGCTAGACCAAACCTGATCCACTATTTGGTCTAACTCATACTTAGACCCATCCATAGAGCAAATAAACATTTGGAAGAGGTTTTAGGTGTCAAGACGAACCTTTTCAACCAAGCAAATCAAGGAATCACCTCTTAGGCATGGGTATAACTAAAAAATCCCCGAATCTCTCTCAGTTTTGGTATTTTAAGAAGAAAATGAATAATCCATGTCCACCTAGCCATATAGATGTGTTCATCTCACTTAAAAGAAGCTATTGAAACAAATTCCATCAAATTTGGTTAAGTATCAAGAGAGATCTTATCTCTAGAATGTGGACGGTTCTTGGGTTATGATTCATTTGGGACGATAAACATATGTCATCTATTTGCATGTATTTAAAATGGACAACACAAATTGGTTAGAATGGTGGAATGGCCTGATACAAGACCACAGATTGCGGGGTGATGGGACAAGTCGCATGGAAAGTGCAACCAATCAGGAGGCATGACATAGAGTTTTGGAGATGCCTAGGTTGAAACAAAGCCGATGCGGTTATGTAGGAAAAAATGAATTTTTTTATTTAAATAATTACAGAAACTTTGGAAAATCATATCTTGGTGCAAAAAAATAAAAAGATGAAATAAAAATATCCCTATGCTTAGTAAACAGAGGAGAATTTAGTTAGAGAGTTATAGGATATAAACCATAGGGGCATAAAGGTAATTTTATTTTCAAAGTTATTGATTTTGGTCTAACTCATCCTTGCCATCAAATGCCATATAAGATCATTTGAATTAAAATATAAGAGTTATAGGATATAAACCATAGGGGCATAAAGGTAATTTTGGAATTTTATACTCTGACTTTAATTTAATTAATTTTTAGGCTTAACCTAGAGGAAAAGGGTGTTAAATTGTGTTGATTAATCCACTGAATTGACTGAAACATAAAGGGGAAATAGGTAGTAACTCTTTCATGATATTTTCAAAAACGGGTAAAATTGTAATTAGTTGAATTGTTATACCTAGTGAGAAATGAGAATTTGGATGCTCTAAGAGTGAGGGGCATGAGCTAGAAGATCAACAAACAATTGATTTGGACCCCAACCAGTGGTTAAATAAAAATTTAATCCTTAGACATGCTTTACAAAACTTTTTATAAATTACAAATTTACCCTCAAGCCTGAAGAGCTTAGTATTAAGCTAGGTTTAATTTGATACCAATTGAGGAATAGTTAAAGAAAGAAATATAAGTGATAATGAAACATCTTAAAACACTATAAGCTCAAGCCCAATTAAGGGGAAAGAGTGTAAGATTCTCTAATGGTTATAAGCATATACTTAGGGGTGCTTATTTGCATCTCTTAATAAGACAGTAAAGGTTTATCATTTGCCTCACTCATGGGCTAGCTAAGGAATAAAAAAGATTACACTAAAAATAATCTAAAATATAATAACATAACTCCTTATTTAACATGAGTTGATCAACACAATAATATAGCAAGGCCAAATGAACTTGCATTAGTCCAGGATACTTTAAAGTTGTCCGGAGTCACTCTCTGAATACCTTTACAAGATTTTGGACATTCCATAGGACATTTGGGCTTATTAAAAGTTATTGAGGAAAATCATCCTTAAAATATACGGACTCATCGAGATATGATTCGAACCCCTTCAAATTAAAATATACTAATGAGAATTATCCCGCTACAACTTGACCTACAGTAATACATAATGCTCAAGGGTACAGGCCTTGGATATAGTGCTCAAACCCTTTTAGCAACTAGGAATATTTAAAATGTGGTCACATATAGATCATCAGGCTAGTATAAGTTTGAGGTTTTGGTGGCAAGGATGATGATGAGAATGACATCTATGTATGTTTGATAGTATTGTATATCCTGGTCCGATGACTTTGGGAGAGTCAAGGATTGACATTACTATTTTCCAACATTTGGTAAAGACTTGCCCTTACTCTCATGAGCTTTTTTTAAATATTTTTATTTTTTCAGATTGAAGTTTTGATTTTAATTTTCTTTATTTTCAAAGAGTTTTAGTTTTAAATATATATTTTTTAAGATTTTAGTTTGAAATGTTGATACACCGAAAATATATAATTTTTAAACCCATATTTTATACTTATTTTTGGTGATATTGCACCTTAATGGAAGGTATTTTAATGTTTTATTGTAGGTTATTAATTTTTAGGACTTAAAGCAAAAAGAATGAAATTTGGAGTCAAAATGATATTTTTGGAGAAGTACTCAACGCCGACCACTCCAAGGGCAGCGCCGACGACGTAGAAAAATAGAATAGCTGAAATTTTTACTCAGCGCCGACGATGCAACAACTAGCGCTGATGGCGCCAAAGGCAGTTCAACCCCCGTTTCTAGAAGGTTTGATGTATTTTGACGATTTTTGAAGAGTTTTTGGAGATAACCTCTTGGAGAACTGACCTTAGGCTTTATATGGGGCCGAAATTCATCAGGAAAGTGACTCCTTTTCACTCCAAGACATTCCTCCACGCTCTATTTTTGCCATTCTTCATAATCCAACTTCATTCCACCACCATATGGGAGTCCATTAGTGATTTTTCTTTTATAGTTTAGAGTTTGTGTGGTGAGATTTAGTGTGAAAATTTCAGTAAGAGTGTTGGAGAAGGAGAAAAGTGAGAGATATCTTATTTCTGCATTTCTAAGGTAAAGGATTTGCTTTGAGAAAGAGTTTCAGATAAGTTTTGTTTGTTTATTAGTGTTGTATGAACTTTATTTTATATATTAAATTTGTGTTTTGTTGTGTCTTTCTCTTGAAGTTTAAGTAGTTCACTATATCTTTCTCCCTATTTATAGATATGGTGAAATGAAGACATGATATGATGTGCCAATATAAAAATATAAAATAAATTGTAATGATTTTTCAACTCTAAACTTAATTTACATTTCGATTTGGCCAATTGAATAGTTAAAATATGTTGTGAAACATATGATCCGGGAAATAGAGTATGAGTTCTACAACAGATTGAGGATCACATTTGATTTCATGGAGGAGAAATTCGTTCATGGAATTAAGTGTAAATAAATAGGGAAATATTCTTTGTTGGGAGTAGAATTGGAGAATCTTTAGAGTAACAGACTAAAATCTCCAATTCGGTCTTAGTGTTTAAAAACTAAAGTGAGAGTTAGCCTTCAAGTGAAGGGAAGTGGAAGCCGGTATCCTCCTAGCATAGCCAATGATTTTCTATGCATTGTATCAAGGTAGAAAATTATAATTGCTCCTATTTGACATAATACATATTATAAATATTTATCTCATCTCATTTCACCAGAACCTCATTGTAGTAGGAATGATGCTTTTTTACATAAGAAATCTTCATTACATAAATATAGTTAGTAGATTAATATTTACTTTTTAAACTTTACATTTCTATTTTTCTAATAGTTAAGTACTTTAGTTTTGATAACATCTCAAAATTCAAAATTAGTGACAGTGATTTCGTTTGATTTTTTTGTAAATTTCCTAGTAAAACTTATAATTGCCAATTTACACCTTTCCTATGGGATTAATATTTAGGGCTTAAATAGAAAGTCATTTATTTCTTGATAACGATATGTATACTTGTGTAGAATCCCATTATTAATTGTCTATAATTATATATATTTTACACAACTTACTTTTCATATAAAGATCAAGTTTTTGGCGCTATAGTGATGTCAACTTCATAAATCCTTACATATAAAAAATCAGGATCAAATGTTGAGCTTTGTTTCAAATTTATTCTAAGAGAGTTTCATATTGAAAAAATTGTTTTAAGCATAAATTAGTAAAAGATAGAGCTAAACTTGAATAGAGAAATCGGGTGGCTCAAAGCTAAACCAAGGTGTAGAACTATACACAAAGAGGTCTAAAGGACAAGATCCTAAAACCTACACAATAAATAGGATTTAAATTAAGCGGCATTTGACCGAGGGTTAAGGATATAGGGTATGACCTAGAATTCGTTGACCCATTCTAAAATGGAAAGTTCAATGATAACAATAATAGTTTGAATAAGGGATATAAATACTAATGATAAATAATAACCTGACTCGTTATAAAAGATGGAGACAATAATGAGTCCCCAATAGAGTCACAAAAAAAGAACCTTGGTGGGAAATTTTTACTCACCATAGAACTTTTTGAGATACTTTTTAGCATGATGATTGGGCATGACATTTTGAAGTATAATATATCTCTCGAAGGAAGAAAAATATTATCTTGAAAATATGCCTGACCACTTGGATGATGAAAGCCTTTGTCAGTCTACAGATTCATATTTTTCTTTTTTTCTTTAACTCACTGATGTAAGGTAAGGTTTATTTTAATTCTAGAGTTTTGTTCCCTATAAATGTAAGCCCTTGCAGTTAACTACATCTTTAGAGCTGTGAGCTTTAAGGAAAACTCTTGAATAATGTGTTGAGTCTGATTATCAGAGATTAGACTTTCATAATTGAAGTGATTAGAAGTAGAAGGTCCAATTTGGAAGAATTAAGCTCAAAGAGATGAGATACACAGTCCGTTGATGATGTGTCATGAGAAAAGCCCAAGATATAGAGTGAAATTTGAAGAGAGATTTGAAAGGCGTCTTATGATGTGTTTGAACTGATTAGGTGAAGTTAAAGGATAAATCAACGATACTCGATTTGACTGTCGAGAATGGTTAAAAAACCTATGCTAAGGATAGAGTCAAGTAGCAAAGGATTTCTAGATGAGAAGTGAAACGTTAGACTTTATAAAGAATTCTTTAAGTGGACTAACCTAGACTTTAAGAAAAACATACCCAGTCAAGTTGCCTTTGGATTTCTTTCATCTTTGGAATGTTGGTATTCGTGGACTATGACCAGCCTCATAACCAGGAATCCCCCTTAAAAGCATGCATGAAAGATTTGTAGTTCTAAAGTAGTCTAAAATAACTTCATCAATAACCATGGGTGACTTCATTCTAATGTATTCGTTTTAGTCTGAAGGGGTAGGTTTGTTTTTTTGTATATATTAGTCCATAAAACTAATTAGGGTACCTAAGGTAGATAAGTTTCTATACTCAAACTAACCTGGGATAAGTTTATAACTCTCAGTTTGGAGTCTAAGTTAGCTAACATAAGGTCCATGTCAGATCTACATAGGTTCTATTCTCATTATTTATCTTAATGTGTTTTAGATGTTTATTTGAAGTTCAACATTTTATTTCATGTTGTGTTTCAATTCCTAGGATTATAAGTAATGTTGCGAAATCAGGGTGTTCAAAGTCTTGAGTTAGTTTTATTTGAGGTTTGATTTTTGATGTTTGTGGAGAAACTATCTCATTATAGGTTTCCACCCTTGATTCTATTTTATGTATTTTTTTAATTTTATTTTGTTTTTGAACATGAAATAACATATGAAATGAAATAAAACACATAAAATAACATATATATTTAGCCTTAGATTAAACTTGGGCTAGGTTTAAGCTGCAGTAAGATGAATTTTCAGCTTAAAGCCTAAATTTGAGCTAAGGTATGATATGAATCAACTAGTTTAGGCCTGAGTTGGGCTTGGGCTGGCTTGGGTAGACAATAATTAATTTGGGTTAAACTAGATATTGTTTGGATTGACCTGAGTTAAGCTGGGTCAATCCAAATTAAGTTTCGGTTGACTTGGGTTGACCCAGGTTAGGCTGGGTGAACCTGGATTTGGTTTGGGTTGACGCGGACTAAGCTGATTTGATTGATTTAAGCTGGGTTTGATTTGGGATGGGTTAGAACTAGGATAGGTTAGGTCCTAGCTAAGTCAGGTATGGGTTGGTTCAGACCTAGGTAAGTCTTAGTGTTTGGGCTAGACCTAGGTTGAGTTAGGTCTAAGTAAGATTAGGGTTAGACATGGGCCGGTTCAGGTCTAAGTTAGGTCAAGTCTGGGTTGGGTCAGACTCTGTTTAGGTATATGGTTTAGGTTAAACCTAGGTTTGGTTAGGTCTAAGTTTGATTTGGGTTAGACCTAGGTTGGGTTAGGTCTAAGGTTAGGTTTGGTTCCGACCAAGATCAGGTTAGGTCTGAGTTAGACTTAGGTTTTGATGGGTTAGGGTTAAATTAGGTTTGGGTAGACATAAGTTAAGCACAAATTCGAGCCTAATCCAAGGCTATTGAGTTGATTAACCTAGCATAAAATCAACATAAGACTTACGAATTAAAATAGTTAAATTAAAAGCTAGTATGCATAAAGCTTACTAGAATGAGAAGGTTGGCTGGAGGAGGAGACCTCGTCGGAGCAATGTTTTCCTTCTTCCTCTATTCAAGTTGTCTGAGGTAAGTGTGGGAGAGTTGGGATGTCCCAAATAGTGTCGACGACCACCTATTTATATGTTAGAAAGGCGATGACAGAGGTTTCTTGGTCGTCCAATTAGGTGTTACATTAATTATAGAGATGAATTAGATGGTTAAAGAGCCACAAATTGCCACTAGAGAAACATCATGATGGTTCATTGTTTAATCTGTAGACAATGGCCACAGATCGATGGCGTGTCACGTGGAGTGACTACCCATAGTGTTCACACTCTGGTTAGGCCATTGTCTACAGATTAAACCATGAACCATTATGAGATTTTCTTCATTAGGATTTTAGACAGTTTCAACTTCTACAACTTGAAATAATTCAAATTAGACTTAAGATTTAATAAACTAAAACTTTACTAATTTTAAATTTAATAGTTTTTATATAAGATAGACACACTGACGCAAATCTGTATGTTACTTGAGTGACACATATACTTATGTGATTATCAACTATTTCACTACATTTTTAGGCATCAAGTTTCTGAGCACGCTGCAGAACATATCAGATCGGTTCAGACGATGAAATGGTGTGATAAAGACTGCAGACCGCAGCATACATGGCGGCTGAGGTGTAAAGAGCGACGCATGATCTTTCGAAGCTGCCTATGTTAACGCGGTTCTGACGTGATTAAGTTGATAAATAGGTTATTTTAGGTTTAATTAAATATAACTTTAAAAATCATATCTTGGAGTAAAAAAGAACAGAAAAATAAAAGAAAAATACTCCTATGCTCAATGAATATAAAAGAATTCAATGAATGAAGACTGCATGAACAGGTTTGAGTAGTAAATTTTGAGTAATTGTTCTGTTCAATGTTACAAGTATTCTATGACGTTATAATTGGCTGCGAACAGGATGCATAGTTTTCTCAAGGCAAGGTGAAGTTGATTTAGTTTTTTAATCATTCTGGCTCGTTAATTAATTTGTTGGAATCTAAATAATGGAAAGAATTAAAGTTTTATTGAAACGTTTGGATGAGTAATATGTCCTAAGTTTTGAGGCAATTTGGCATAGGCCATTCATATTATCCAAATTCGTTTGGACCCTTTGTTTGGTGGTATTGCACGCACCTATCTAATCCATATGCTGTATTTTTTTCTTTGTTTGGGCGTCATTATTGCTATTTAGATAATAATTTGCTTTAAGACTTTCATTTTAATTTATAAAGTAGTAAAACGTTTTTAAAAAAAAATTAAATAAATTTGAAGCATTTTTAATATCTAACCCACATTGAGGAACTTTCAGGTGTGTTCACACTCTGGTTAGGCGTGACCACAGCGAGATATTTTTGGGCCCTGACTATGTCAGGCCAATAAATGGGCAGGTTCATCTTTAGCCAATGTGGCTACTCTGGACCGGGGGAAAAGGTTCATGCAAGCACTATGTGACCAAAAATAAGGTCAACAAATTATTTATACTTAAATGAATTTCTTCTATCATTGAGTTCGCATACTCTCTGAGAGGTCTCAAACTAAAGTTGGACCTAAGGGTGTTATTCTCTTCCTGATGTAAGTTTACCATTTCACCTAAATTTTTTTTTTTGAGTTTTTTTAAGTTTTCTTATTCTTTATTACTGTTTTTCAATTTAGGGTTTGTACGACACTATTTCCAATGTTTTATTCAACGCTTACACACATAGAACTAATTAGAGCCCTATAATAACATATCAAACAAATCAAAATAATTAACATAATGAAAATATAAAGCAGTTGTACATGTTGAAATCACAAAGAAAAATGACACAAATATTAACAATAAAAAATGTAGCAAAATAGAAATACTAGTAAAATAACAAAAATAAGAAACTTGAAAATATTACAAATACATTAAAATAACTTTGAAGTCTAAAATACAAATATTAAACTAAAATTTTCTTATAAATTGAAAATAAGGTTGTCTCACTACATTCATGCCAAAAACTTGATGACTAAAATACAATGAAGAGCCGATAATCACACAAGTATACTTGTCAATCATGTAGTATAAAGAATTAAAGTCCGTGTATCGATTCCACAAGGGATAAATTTAACTTCCAAGTAAATCAAAGTTTAGTTTATTAATTTCCTGCTTAGTTTGAAAGGTTAAAGGCTACGTGAATTTCAAAGTTATCTTAATTTTATAGAAAGAAAAATATCGAAGTAAAAAATTGAGATATCTATGAGATTTTCTATCAATTGAATGATTCTATTTTGAATTAGACCTTAGAAATCCAGGCTTAACCGTATGGTAAAATTATAGGTGACAATTAGGAACAGCCCTCCTACTTTTCCGTCCCAAGCATTTAAGAAAGCTAATTTGAAAATCAAATAGCTTTAGTTCTCTAAATCAAGTGATTTTCCCAAGATTTCATGTTTTCCTTAACAACTCCATTAAAAGAGATGAATATCCCTGTTTTCCTCAGTCAGTGCGAGTAAACTTAATTATTACACTAGTTTGCTCATACACAATTAGATCAAACTCTTATTAACTAGTCAACTGACCTGATTGAAAGTTAATAAAAATTATAAGGTTAAAATATCACCACTCTAAAATTTCATTTTAATCACGTCATAATCGTTACACGCAAGATTTCTTAATATCAATTCTAGTGACGAAATGAATCTACACACTACTCATGCCTTAAAATAACAAATAATACATTTTATTCATCAAATTAATTAAAAAAGATAGTTTTTGTATGAAAAGTTAGTTGAAAATATCATGAAAATGCTACACTGAAGTTTCTTTCTCCTCAAAGAGTTTTACTAGATTACATGAAAAAATTACACAAAAATCCCTCACACACTCTTCTCACAAATAATTCTCTACATTTAAGCTTAGAGCCTCTCTCGTTCGCCAGAAATCTACGTAAATGGTTCGTCAAATCACATATAACAATGCACATGATTGAGTTCCTACGAGGTACTTTGTGCTGCTTGATCCACCCCAAATGTGTGTGAAAAAAATAATGAATATCCTGATATTCTCACTAGAAATTTGATCAACTCCTTAGTAAATTGATTAAGTCCTTAAATATAAATATTCTTTCATACCGGGGTTTCTCACATAAGTATTTGCATCGTTTCAATAATACGGGTCTCTACTAAGTCCAGATGTCGATCGCACAGGGAAGGTGATAATGACTCTAATCAGAGAAGTTCTAGTTTACTATAATGGGGTTTTAGTTTGGAATGTAATTTAAAGTGTTCTTTCTAACAATTATTCCTAAATTACTGCACTAAATTAAAAGGCTAATTCTAACTATTCTTACTGGTTTTGATTATATAAATACATGAAAGATACCAATCTCTTATGAGTGCATTACTGAAAATGTAGGATATGATACTAAGAATCTAATATGGATAGTGACAATAGGAGCATGAATCTAAGTTATCCTCTTCTAAGTGTGTAACATAGTTTGGTTTAACTCAGTAAGTGTTTCTTCTTGTCACCCTAGAAACTCTTAAGTTAAATCCCCCAAAAAAATATCTCCCTATCTAATTGTATTGTATTATGGACTACTTTTACTTTCTATAAGTTAAATGTGTTTTTTTAAGTTGATAAAGCCATAGTCCTCCCGGATCTTTATTGGCTTGTAACAAGTTTTAATACATCAATTGGCTAGATTGGTTAGTAAATGAGGCATGAAGTAAAACCATCACATTAAGATTAAAAGTTCAATTTCATAAGTATCTTTACATCCTACATATCCTACATATGCATGATCATGGAAAGATAAAGGAAACCTACTCACTAAGCATAAAGAACATGCTGAAAACCTTCATCAGAAAACCAAATAAATCCACTAAGTATGTGCTAAAATGATTACAATAAAAAAATAGAAGAAATACTTAGCTTTTCTTCTCTTAAGAGATGAAAATTTTCTCCCAACTTTGGATCCAAATTCACCTTGCACTGATGAATGGACACCCACTAAAAACTCAAGCAAAGGTGGTAAATATACAAACCCTAAGTCTCCTTAGAGTTTCTTTTCCTTCCTTTACACTTTCCTTGGCTTCCCAGATATTCCTCCTACTTCATGGTGCTTCTAATTAGTTCCTATTTTCTTTTCCTCTTACAAAATCATTTGCCAAACTGCTTAAAACCAACAAATAACTCTCAACGTTGTAGTTCAACAACTACAGAAAATGGTTGTGTTTTGGTGCCCAGGCACCGACTTATTGGGTAGATGCACAATTCCTGACGCCTAGGGGCCCAAAAGCTGGCGCCAAGGCACTTTAATGGGGCATCTTGGTGCCCAAAATCCATTGTGAAATCCAAGTTTTCTCTATTCGGCTCCTTTTTGCTACTTTTCAACCCTACTTCACTCCAAGTATTCTATTTGTTATATCTGCACAAAAAATACTAAAATATCTTTCTTTAAAGTGTAGTTTCATATAAAAACAAGTGTAAAAGACAAAGGAAATAAAACATGCTTTAAGACATTTCAGCGCCTGGGCGCTATACACGCACACGTGGGAGCTGCAAGGCCAACACCTCTTTTCCAAGCTCTCTAAAATCCAATACCTTTTGAATTAGGGTGTTTGGCACCCAGGCATTGAGATGTTGGTGCTTACCCTGAGCGTTGTAAGGCTAGTGCCCACTTTTAGAGTCCCTTATCTTTGATTGGTTAGAACCAAAGGTTTTGTGCAACTAGGCACTGTCCCTTTAGTACTTAGGGGCTGGTTCTATCCTTAGCTTGATTTCAATCATTTGATCCCCCATTAGTCTTTTTACCTATACAATATAAAATATAATAAAAATACATTCCAAATGCACAATATTAACATAAAAATAAACTAAAACACAATTACATTACATATCATGCAACTTTGCTCATATCTATCCTTCTCCATCTAGATTACTAGCCACTAACCTAAATTTACTTTAAAATCATCAAAGGACTTTTATGTTGAGAGTTTAGCATTTTTATTTCTATTTCTTCACCATTAAATTTCATATGATGCATCAACCTTGCTACTAATAGGTTTTTTTAATTCTAATTCGCTCAAATACACCTCGACTCCTTCACTCCTTATTAACTGAGGTATAAATGCATCGACATCTACTCTTCTTTGAGCTTTTTTGGACATTGAAGCCTATTTTTGAACATATTCTCCCCTTCCTGGCTACCACATGTTCACTCTAAGGTGACCACTATAGTAGTTGTTATTTCTGTCATTGTAAAGATGTGTTTTCCAATTATGTAAATTGTAATCAATCAAATACAATTGCACCTCAAGTAAATGATATTAACTTTATTGGTAATGCTCATGATTTATCTCATACTTGTTTGGAATCAATCTATGGTAGTACATGTTCGGCCTTTTCTCCCTTAAACTGGAGCTCTTTTCCATATCTTCATACTTAGCTAAACTTACTTTTTTTATTCTGAATGATGTGCTCTTGAGCTTAACCTTAAAAATTAACCATGGTTGAATGTCCATGGTTGGTTATACATGTTTTCAATATATTATAACTTCTTTATATTTTGTTCAAATTTTTAAAAAATTCTCATTGGCACGAGAGCCCATGTTCTTCTATTTTTTTAAAATTAAGAACAACACACTGTTTTCTTGACGAAATTAATGTTAAGTTATTTTCTTAATGAAATCTCAAAGTAAACTTCTAATTCTAATTTCTAAAAAAAAATTCAAGTACTCTAATGGATTTATTTTCCACATTTAAGAGCTTGTCTTTTTAATAAATTCATAATTTTTTTTTTATGGAGAACATTATTTCGTAATGTTTTGAACATTGATTATCACACAACTCATATCTCAAGATCATATACATCTTTTGAAATTATGTAGCTCAATTTGATATGTATTTTTAGACGTCATTTGAATTTATTCCCAAGAGAAAGGCTATTGGGAAATTTTGAAGGGAGATTAATTGTTTTTTTCTTAGTCATATTCCTAAACCTAATTTTAGAGCTTGTAGAAAAAATGCCAAAGAGAATGTCCTCCACCTCCACCAAAAAGAAAATATAATTTTGTTTTTAAAGATGACGTTCCACATGTAGAATACAACACTATTATTTATATTCCTTTCACTAGGATGATCACCAATTCTTCTCCAATCGCCTGAAGTGAAAATCTTGTTACCCATCTTGTTTTAGATATATGAACTAATCAATAGTTCTAAACATAATAATTAACATCAAAATTTTAGTCTTGTTGATGGGGTTGAGCCATTAATGGCAATTACCTCTAAATTCATTGATGATGCTTTTAATACTTCACCTATTAATAACCTCAAAATTTTAGTCATATTGATGGAGTTAATATTTTCTTTTCTGACTATATTATCGTATCATTAGATTCTACACTTATCTCACAAAAACACTTTTTCTATCAATATTTTGATCATGACTAAGAATCTCAAGAAAGATTGAAGTTTGCTCATTCGTTATAAGCTCTGCGTGCACTTTAACATCCATCTTAGTATATTCTTCAAGAGATGAGAGACACTTCAAGCAATGATTAATAATTGGAACATATTCATCTAGCACTTGATCTCCCAAATACTCTATCATTTATAATTTCATCTCCAATAACCTTAGATCAAAGGATGACATCCCTTGGGCTTATCAAATTTTCTCAAAGGAGTTTTTATGATTTGCTCAAATATATAGAAGCAACAAGAAATGGCTATCTTGAAAATTCTCCCTAAATAGCTAGCCCTTTAATCACATGTTTAACCTAAATAGCTAGTCCTTTAACTACATGTTTGATAACTAGTGGTCCTTCCTACTAGGAAATTGATTATGAATACATGTTCCCAAATTGAGCTTAATATCCCAATGGATATGGTTTTTTTTTTCAAATTAATCAGTCAAGCAATTTGTCCAAATAAATCTACAGAGAATTATATGGCCATTTTAGACATAACATATCAATATTTTCTTTACAATCCCATCTAATCATTTTAAGAGCAATAAGATTACTAGAAACACGAATCTTAAAGCAGTGATTGAAAGCAAGCACCGCTGGATCGAAACGTATGCCAACTCATTTTGAGTTCACGGCCATTAATAACCCCACGCCCAACAGCCACTCCATATTAAGCGCCGCCATGAGACATCTGACCTCTCTTCCCCTGTGACCTCCCATTATATCCCCTGTGCTCTTTTTGCCACCTTCTCCTTCAACACACCCTTACCTGTGACCAGCTTCAATACACCTCCTCCTCTCTTTCCACAGACCCTAGTTCTATAAATACACTTCAGCTCTTCACCTCTTTAAATCAAGCACTGGAAGCCATGAGTTTTTCCTCTCCCCGCTTCTCTGTCATCACAATAATCCTCCTTTTTCCAACTGTCATTCTAGGAAGACACATTGCCCCAAGACACACCACAGGTAAATCACATACTTTTATAATCTCCTTTCATATAAATAAACCACAATCATATCAAATTAACTAACTTGCTCTTTCAGGTCATGGTAAACATGTTCATGGACTTGAACAGCAAGCTGTAATGGAGCTGCAGAAAGAGCCATACGATAAGAAGATAATGAGGATGCTGGAAAGAAGGCCGAGCACGCTAATGGTGGCAGGCTCGAGCTTGCCCAACTGCTCGCACGCGTGCGGCTCGTGCTCGCCGTGCCGTTTGGTGATGGTGAGCTTTATTTGTGAGGAAGAAGCAGAGACTTGTCCCATGGCGTATAAGTGCAAGTGCAATAGCAAGTCCTACCCTGTGCCATAATTAATCATTGTAATTAATTTGTTAGTGAAGAGCTTGTGTGGTTAGTAGTTGGTGACTGAATAGATTGGGAATGTTATATGTCAGGAAAGCTTTTTTTTTTGGCTAATTCGTGAGAGATTAGGGATCTGACATGTGAAAAAGTGTAAGTTGTTGAGGCAAGTTTTGGCTTCTTAAGCCTTCATCTAATCTACTGTAGACTGGTGGGCGACATGCATGCTGTTTAAAACGCAGACTGTTTTATAAATTGATAATGAAATTCTTAAATTTAATTTAATTTCACATTGTAGGTGACTCATGTTTTCAACTGCTCCCAAAAATGTCTGGACAAATATTCGCTAAACCACATTTTAGTTGAGTACATATTGGTTGAGTACAAAAATGTCCGAGGCGAAGAAGGGCAATAATCCTTATACAATATCAACAATTTGTTGGGATTTCAAAAAAAAAAATAAAAAAACACTCCAAGTGGCAAACTAGCCACGTGGCACAATATTTTTAAATTTAATTTTTAATATTTTTTTTTTTTTTTGAGAAATTCTATCTTGAAAATTTATCACTATAAGACACCAAACCTATGTTTCAATTCTTTTTATCTTGGGGAAGAAAATCATGATTGTTCTAAGAGAAACAAGTGTGAAAAGAGAGATTGCTAATTACTCGAGCGAAGAGGCATATCAAACAAAAATTATATTTGATGTGCTCTGGAAGATTCACGGTGGTAGATTGATGACTTATCGTCTTAGAGTTGCACGAGAATTAAATACACACTCAAATGAAAGAAACAAACAGTAGAAACACAAAAAATTCTTACGTGAAAATTTTGTAAAGGGAAATACCACGGGACTGACCCAGTTGAAGAGATCTACTATAAACTAAATATTACAAGTACAATCCTTGTCTCACAAATTGACAAGGGGGAACTTGTCACAAGAAATGGGCGGCGATTGATGGTGATCAGCGAAGGCCAGTGACTCGTGATCTACAACGGTCGGCAATGAGGTGATGCTGAACTTCAGTTCATTCTCCAAGTTTCAAGCTCTCATCCTCATGCATCAAGCTCTCTCCCCACATGAGGGGAGTTGGGATCTATTTATATAGTCACAATTGTAATTAATTAATGAATATGAATAATTTTAATTTGACAACCTGAAAATATTCCCTTGATCAGATGACATTTGATGAACATTTGAGTGTCATAACGATGTTAGAATTTAGCGATCTTGGACTCATTGGATTTGTCTTGTCAAAATGCTCGATTTGAACATAAGTTGATCATCAAAATCAGCATCTGTTTAACCTTCCAATAACGATCGAAAAGCCTCCAAAATCCATTTAATGCTTTGATTGGGGCTTGATTCGATTCAAATTGGACCAATCTTAGTGTCATTGGGTCTGTCTTGTAGAGCCCGTTAGTTTGAGAGTAAGTTTATTGAAATCGTACTTCTGGATGACTTTTTATCAAAGCTTGAATATTTCTTTCAAAAAATTGTGCATCAAGTTTTGTGTAATGCCTCAAGATTCATGTTTGATGATGAATTTGTTGATGACGTATTAAAATTTAACGACGAGCACTAAACAAACTAGCTTAAAAATAAAGGATAAACTTTGATCTGCTTTAAGGTCAAGTGACCAAGAATGAATGTAAGTTGTAGGCAAAGATGACGTAAAGTTGATCTCAAAATGAGTTCAATTAAAACTCATTAACTTCTTAATAGATCAACCAATTGAAAAAGAAAAGAAGGCAGCAAGAATTTTAGAGCTCTGGAAAGATCTTGTTGATGAAGAGGTTCTTATCTAAGGAAAAAAATCAAAATGGAATTTCATGCATAACTTGGGAGTAAATATTACGCATGACAATCACATGTCCGAACGACGTTTCAGATGAGACGTCTTGTGATACACAGAGGTGTGGTTCTGTTCAAACTATTGTACAGATTGAGAGCCGATCGTGCACAATATTTTCTCCAATTGTGGAGTGTATTTATAAGGAAGCAATTTGTTCAATTGGTCGCTAAATAATGCAATGGATAAGTCTAAATTTTCATTAAGGAGATTGTCCCTATCCATATTTGGCAAGATTGATTTAAGAAAGTGAGTATTTTTTGGTTATTAATTAGTTTAATGACTCTATAATTGATGTAAATTATTTTTTTTCTTAAACTAGGTTTTATGATATCTTTTCAAGACCAAATAATTATAAGTAATAAAAATAATAAATTTCATAGAAGACTAAAAAAGCCAAGCAAAAGTCAAAATACAAAGTAGGCATACCTTTGCAAAATTTTTTTATGATATAAATTATAAAGATGTCATAAAATAAGAATATTTAACTTTAACTTCCTTTTACCCCTTTCACGCTGTCTGTTAATGCTAAGAAAATAGAAATGAAATGTCCTCAATAGAGCCTCTTCATCAAATATATCAACAACGATGAAGAAAAGTAGCCAGTCAATATAATGTTAATTTGGCCAATGTTAATATGTATGTAAAACTGCTAAGCCTTGAACAATTGTAGCCTGATTTCGGTTTAACAAAATTGAGGCCAGTAGACTATTGTAGCCCGATTTCAGTTTAACAATTGTTTTTTTTTTAATCTTGAGGTTGTTGTTGACTAACTATTATTATATATGTTTTCATTAAATAACCTTTATTATTATAACAAAAGAAAAACAAGGGATCAAATTATTTTAATCCCATATTCTCTCATTAAGGAGAAGAGTGAACATTTTTAACTTTAATTAAATAGTTGATAACTTCTATTTGGCCAAGCGCTGTGATTTTCACCATTTTTGTTAGCATTTTCATGTAAGACTTTTGCTATTTTTCATTACATCTATCAATATATTGAATATTTTAAATAAGATATGGCTCTGCTTTTTTCCCATCATCGAGAACTATCACCTACACAACAATTATAATTGCAAAAAATATATACCCAAAATAATGGTTTTGATAATTTCTTTCTTATACCTATAGTAGCAAATTTAACCCTTATAATAACATTAAATTTATAATGATTTAGATTGCTTAAATCTATATTTTAGATATTAAATATTCTTCTTTTATAGAAAGTTGGTGTTTTGTTATTGTCTCTTTTAATGATCCCTTCATAATAGTAGTAGTATTGTTTTATTTTGTTTTTTTAGCATGATTCCTACATAATCATAGTTCTCTTTTGTCCTATATTCTACCTTAAATCCTAGATTAGTAAATACCATTGAAATTATGGGATTTAGAGAAGAGCAAGTGGGATGGGTTTCTCTCTTATGTCTTAAATCTTTGATTAGTAAAAATAAAATATAGAATGTCATCCACTCAACTACATTTCTTTCAATTCATGCCAATCCTTGGCCAGCAATGATAACAATTATGGTGTTTTATTGATTTAATTTTTTCTCTATAAATCCTATATATTGTTTCTCTTGGTTATGTCCATTTATTATACATATATAACATATAATTTAATTTTCTTAACTAAATTCAGTTAGAAGACAGCTGAAACCAGCTATTTGGATTTTAATTTGTAAAAAATAAAAAAATAAATAACCCTACTTTTTTATTAAATTGTGTATTGTAATTAGACTGTTATTTTTATCATTTTTTTTCGTGCTTGTGTCATGAGTGTTGATTTAGTGGCTTTATTTTGTGTTTATATGCTGCTTGGAAATACATGTTTCAAAACTTTTAAGAAAATAACCCAACTTTATTTCAAAAGCTTTTTTTTGGAATTAAGTTTAGTTTCACTTCTCCTTTTCATTGAACTTATAGTGTTTCTTAATGTTTTCATGTGATTGGGTGGTGACTTTACAGAGTTTTTATCACTCCATTTGAATATGTTCTCTGCCAATTATTCGCGCGGCCATGCTGGTTAATGTCGACTGACGCATGCACCCTGTGTTGGCGATTGAACCCACACACCCACCAAAGCTAAACCCTACAGCCTAGTAAAAATGAAAATGTCGGAGAGGAGAATATCACCACCGTGAAGATTGCTCGTCATCCGATGAAGTTTTGGAAGAAGCACTCCTTGAAAAGAGAGTAGTCCACGCCTTCTTCAAGTTGCGGTACTCTTGCTGTCCGTTGATGGTAAGAAAAGTAATGTCAATTTGGGCATAACTCTTGTTACATCATAACACAATTAACTCTTGTTAAATTTGTGTCCGATGTCTTGAGTAGATCCCACTCTAAAAATGGAAAAAAAAAAAAAAACAAAGGAAGTATTACAGATGTCTGTACGCAATAAAAGCTCTTTAATGACATGGTAACTTGGTGACATGTCATTAGCTTGTTGTTCCATTAATTTTTTTTCAAAACCAAAGTACGCACTGAATATTTAAATTTAAAATGAGTTCACATTTCAAATTTAAATTTGGCCCATTAGAAGGGTTTTACAACGGTTGGCTGTACAAATGTTCTAAGAGAATGGATGCACATGGAATGGCAGGCCAACTGGTGGGTTAAAGATTGTTGAGCCCTAAATAATTTTAACTGCTCTGCTGGATTTAAGAACTGGCCTAGTAACAGGAAGCCGGCCCATTAACTGATTTTGATAAAACCGAATTATGGAGATTGAGACTAAAATTAAAGGACATCTGCAAATAGAAAATAGAATGAAAAATTTTTTAGAGAGAATCTCTAAAATTTAAAATAAATAATATGTGTCACTATGCTACAATTAGGGCATATTTTTTGATCTCATATTTATAAATTTAGTGTGAAAATAATGCTTTATAAATGATTTATAACAGCTGAAATCATAATGCAAGAATAAATTTTTTGATTATCAATGAAATAAATCTAGCTAAAGTTTGAGTTATCAAAATACACAGAGAGCTTTTGAAGAGCTCTAAATTAATATTTGACACGTCATCATCAATTTTTGTTATTTGACATGAATCACGATAAGATTGACAACAATCTTCGAGTATTTTTTGAGCAAGAAAAAGTAAAAATCACATTAAAAATCATCTAGAACCCTGCTAGATGTTGATAAAAGTATGCATGATGTAGGCTGTGGAATTATGGTGGCTTTCTCCTCTCTTCTCGTTTCCTCTTTCATGATCGAACCTCCCGTGATTTTCTCCTCAATTTTTTCTCCCCTAGCCTTTTACTCTCTTCCTTACATCTCCTTCACCTGAAACCGTACCTTCACTCACTCTCTTTCTAACTTCTCCATTGACAGAAATCTTAAACCTTCATTTACTCTGTTCTTCATTTGAAACCGCGATTGCCTTCACTTTTCCCCATACCTGAAACCTTGACCACAATACCTCACAACTTCTTCGACTTGGGCAAGCTTTGTTAAGATCTCTGAAGTTGATGCAAAATTTGATCTGACCATTCTTTTTCTTCATCTGCAGACTAATGGCTGATTAAGTTGGGTATTGTTCTTCTCAAATAAAACTGATGTTTATCAATTTATTGATTTATATTATCACTTGTTTCTTTATTTCAAGAGCATTTTTCTTGGAACTTGTTTTACCAAACTTATGCTTTGATATATTCCCAATTTATGCAAAACAACTTCGAGAGCTTGTCCGAGCATTTCATCAAAGTTTCAAATGAAACAATCTTTGAATTCTAATAGTTACTTAATAATTTTTTATTCTTCTTCTTCATTGAGTAGTGAACTTATAAACATTTGACTTGACTCATTTTTGTCCCCAAGTTGATTTACTCTAACACATTGTAGTTTTTATTTTCTCCTCGCATTATGGTCATGCATCATCAATTGGAGGGTCTTCAGAATGACCAGACATTTATGCGCAGTCAACATTTAGATCATCGATAACAAGTACAAAAAATTTCATGTCATCCATGAGCCCAATTATACCTAGTACCACACCTTCTTTCAAATTGATTTGTGATGCTTATTATGACATAGTATTTTAAAGATATGAGATTCTTTCTTCGACCATTGATTTTATATGAAACCACACTTCATAAGCTTTTAAACACATGTCAAGTACCATTTAACTGGAAGTCCCATTACTCTTTAAAAGGATTTTCCTTTAGTCATCTGATCCAAGACTAGAGGAAGAATATCCACGGTGGAACTTAATTGCTTTTTAACTAACACGATGTTCTTTCTTAACCATCAAACCCATACTTTTATTTAGGAAAATTAGGGTTAGGATCATAGCTTGCACATAGTGGTTGATCTTCTCATACATTGACATGTACTTGTCTTCACCTTCATCTTTGAGAAGATTTCAAACTAAGGCTTCTTTTGATTAATATTAATTGTTCTTTTCTTTTCTTTATCTTCTTATGAATTGAATTTCAAGCCAATGCTAATCAACAGACTTCTTTTCTTTTAAGTATTTTTCTTTCCCTCGTCCTCCTCCCTGATCTCGACCTTTGGTTGTAGAATCATCTTTCCCTTCTCATTGCACTAGAGCAGTGGGAGAATACTCAGCTGCAACAGAATAGTCTTTGTCTTTCTTTTCAATTTCTTAATTATTTTCTATATTTGCTTTAGTATTTTGTACAACATAATTAGACAAAAATGTTTCTTTTTTTGGGAGTGTAGTATGTAGCTTCTTCAATATCCCAACTTCATGAATCAAGAATCAATGTAGATCTGCTTTAATGCAGTATTATTGTCACTCGTATCGATATTTTATGTACTGTTGTGGTGGGATATTTATTTGGTTGGGTATCAATCATAAATCTTAGATGATTTCAATCTAAATAATTAGATGCATCATTTAAATAATAATATAATACCTTAAGAGATAAACATGTTATCTCAAAATAAACCACCTAACCATTCACTTGAGAAAAAAATCTTGATGATTGATAAGTATGTATTAACCAAGGAGTTTTCCCTTATCATACGAGTTTAAGATATCATTTATTTTACTATGGGATTTGGTATCCCTATAAGAGTAAGTTCTCATAAGAAATTTAATCATAAAAGTTATACCTTCTAAGAACACTCTCGATTAAAGCATTGGTTTGTATCATACATGATTATGTAGTAAATATTTGAAGATTAATGTTGCATGATCTTAGATCGATGGATGGGTTTAAAAGGATTTTTATGTAATTAGATGGTTGGAACTTATAATCCAATGGCAATGTATTATGGGAAGGTCTAAGAAAAGGTTTAGCCAAGTATGAGAAGAAGACATGCCTAGGGGATTAGAATTATAAATTTGGTCACAAAGAGTTAGGCTTTTGACTTTGAGGGATTATAATTTGTTTGAAAAATTTTGATTTGGGTCGATTTGGTTAGAGAAAGTTTGATTTGGATTGATTTGATTTGAAAGAGTTCAGTTTGGATTGATTTGACTTGATTTGGTTTTAAGAAGTTTGATATGAGAGATTTACTTGAGCTGAAAACTTGAATTTGTTGGATTTAATTTCATTTGAACGGTTGATTTAAGTTAATTAAGTTTGGTTGATTAGGGTTTATTTTAAGTAAGAAGGTTGCTTTCTTTAAGTGTATCTGAAGTGTTTTTAAGGTTCATTTGAAGATATTTGAAACTTTCACGAAGATCTGTTCAATGTTTACTGAGTTCAAATTTATTTGAGAATACTTGAGAATTATTTGAAATTTAAGGCTCCTTGAAAACAATTGAAAAATATTTAAAATTATTTAGAGGTTCTTAAAGTGTATTTGAGGGTTATTAAAATTGTTCACAGTTTTTTTTTGAACTTTTAAAATTATTAAAGTTTGTTTTGAGGTAGTTAAAATTTTGTTAAGGTTTGTTAAAGTTTATTAATGTTTGTTTGAGATTATTAAAGTCCATTTAGAGTGGTTTGAAGCTTTGGGGAAAGGAAAAGTCAAGAAAGTTTGAAATTTAAAAATTATGATTTTGAAATTTGAAATAGTTTGGGGCTTTAGAAAGGTGAGTTTTTTTAGTCAAAAGGGTTTTGAATTGTGTTGTGAAGAATTTTTAGGGTTTTAAAAAGTTTTTGGTTTTGGATTAAAAGATTTTTATGGCTTTGAAATGGTTTTGGTTTGGATTGTTTTTTGGATTAAAAGAGTTTTAAGTTTTAAAATGATTTTGATGTTAAGTTTGGACATGGATTAAAAGAGTTTTGCTTGGATTGGAAAAGTTTGATTTGAGTTGAAAAGGGTTGACTGGAAATGTTAACTTAAATACTTTGAATCACAAACTATGAGACTTGATAGACTAAAATGATTTATATATGGAAGTGAAGCACTAGCTCTAAAATAAAAATATACTCTACAAGGCGGCTAAATGGGTGTATTAACCTAATTTTTGGGTATAACACCCCTGCTCAAGATGCTCGTTACCTTCCATCATCTTGAGAGCGTTAGTGCCCTTAACCACCTGGATAGTAAGAGGTCTTCATTGCTACCATAGTGATGGAAAATGTAGACCATTTTACTCTTAGGTGGTTTGAGGTGACTTTGTAATAACCATTGTGTACGTTCAAGGGGGTAATATTATTTATTTTATATGTCTTAGACTTTATGACGAACTATGGTACCTAGTAATATGACTTAGACTTCTAAACTAATTATTCAAGGGTGTGTGTGATTATGACTTTTGTTCCTAAGTTTGTTAACTTAGAGTTTATAATTGATTTATCTAGTGGTGGTTCTGAAGTTGTATAATTATAATATTTATTTTGCGGTTTGATATTTATTTCATGTTTTGTTTGAAGTCTTGGTTTATCAGCCTTTGTGAAAATCATGGTCTCCTAAGTTTACGTTTGAATTATTTGTTTTCTATCGTTGATTGGTATTTTCCATTGGTTCTCCTTCTAAGTTTGACTTCTATTGTAAGGTTTATTGTTTTATATTGCATTTATACACCAAGAAAATTTTAATTTAAACCTTTCTTATTTATGCTTTTCATAGTCAAGTCTCATTCACATGTTTTTTTTTTTTTTAATTTTCATATATGTGAAAAAGACAATTTCATAACATATTTTGTCACACAAAAACACTATTTAGCATATTAGTGAATCTTATGGAAGTAAATATGTGAAAATAAAATTTTCCAAGATTTTTATGTTCAGGAGTTAAGCTTATACATCACATGTTCCTGAAAGAGAACATGCTTATTTTTTTGACCAAAACCTTTAAACATGTACAAGACTTTTATAGGCTAGTTAGTTAGGAGAATTTATGAAGGAAGTCTCACAAACATATCCCTCAAATCTTATGTTTTTACATATTTAACTCCTAAACTTCAACTTTTACATACACACCAGCTTAATTACATTTGAAAATTACATTTCACCTTTTAAAAGTTAAAATGATGGCATTTTTTTATGTAATATGAAAGATTTGGATGATATGAACGTAAAAAAAAAGATTCTAATTATGTAAATACATAGGATTGGGTGATATGCATGTAAATAACCGCTTTAAGATATTAGACATAGAGATAAATAAAAATCTTCCTTTTGTATAATTAATGAAGATCATAGAACTGTTGTGAGAATCTCCACCGCAACAAAATTAGGGTCCGTTTGGGGCAGTTTATAAGTGCAGCCGACGTTTGAAAAACGTCGCCGTTCTGTTTGGTTCGCATGTTTCATTAACTTATCCGAAATTGCGTTTGGGTTTTCACACGAAACACAGGTCGCGGGTCGACCCCTGCGGCAGGCCCGCGGGCTCGTTTCAGGATAAGCGACTTATCCTAAAAGTCACAAGCTGCCCCAAACGGAGGCTAAGTATGGACTCAAATTCTTACAAAAGAATAAAAATCTGCATATGGATGCATTTAATTCCACCGAATGTGCAGTTTCAAGCCATCCACGTAAAGACACCTATCCACGTCTAAACAAGCCTTTATTTCCCAGCTACCAAATGTTCTCTTACCCTGCTGTCTATTGACACCTTCATCATGATCTAAGGAATAAAATCAATGCCATTCCAACCCCACAACTGCTATCGATGACCTTCCAACGCCACATGGCACGCCTAATTTTTACTATAACAAATTTAAGTTAGCTTCTGATACCTAAAAGTTAATTGATCTTATGAACTAGTTGTTTATTTTAATGATGACTGGTGGATGCCAATTACTTTAAGAAATGTGTCACAGTCCGAATTCGGAAAAGAGTACACCCTGATAATGCAACGCGTGATAAAATGAAATGAAGTTGTTTTGTATTCTCAAAAAAATACTTGCATGCAAGGAAACAATATAAATTTGATTAATACTGAAAATTTTACTGATACGATTGAACTGAAAATAAAATATTAGTTGAATAAAAACAAATTGATAGTATTGCTTAGACACAACAAAAAGAAATATACTGGCTAAAACAAATATTGAAAAAAAAAATATCAAGATGAGAAAAACTAAATCTGAAAGGTTTGCTCCAGTAGTGGCGGTCATAATGGTGGTGAATAGAATCTATGATGCATAAATATCAAAGGGTGAGTTTGACAAACAAGCTCAGTAAATAACAACTCTCCATGAAAGCATAAACAGTAAAGGAACTGGGGCATGCAATATGAACAACTAAGGGCGAGTACTACGTGCATTTATAGCATTGTATAACAACAAGAAAGTGGTAGACATCAAATATGCATAAGATAAGAAAACCTGCAATCATTTTCCATCAACACTTCAAGAAAATCAGCTATAACCGATGGTAGAACGATGACTTTGGTACGTCAAAAATATCATGTTATTTTCTGACACCTTAGCAATGAAATATCAGAGAGTTAATTTTTGACTGCATAATAACTGCTCAAGCCGTCGCTTCTTCTCAAAAATTATTTCTAACAACATATTTAAACTTATCGACCATATAAACCGTCGATTAAATCTTAAATAAAAACTGCCGCCAAAAGTTGTCATTAATTAACGTAGCCGCTTTCCCTAGGTCATAAACTGACAAGCGTGCAATAATAATGATGACTTTAAATGTCAGTTAAGATGTTGTTTAAAACCGACGACTAGAAAATCATGAATTAACCATCGAAAAGGGTCTTTATCTGCAAACATGTGCCCCGCCGAAAACCCTCATTTTCTCTTTTATTCTCTCACACGCGCGCTCGAAACTCTTTTTGCCACACTCCCCGATTTCACCCGAAACACTTACGTTTGGAGCTAGCAGGGAAGATAACAATGGGATCAAGGCTTGCTATTGCCTTTTGAGCTAACTGGAAAGACAACGAGGGGATCATGGCTTATAGAGACCACCGAAACTCTCATTCTTCTCATCCTTTTGCCCCGCTCTTACCAGAAACCTTTGAGGAAGGTATGTTTGTTCGCCCCATTCTTCCTCTTCGCTCTTTATGGACTTCTCTCAGTCCTCCTCTCCTGGTTTCACCCTAAAAATCTTTTTCTTTGCAATACAGTCAGTATTCAAGTTAGCTGGGAAAACAACGACGGGATCGCGACAGACATAGACTACCATAACACTCATCTTTCTTATCTTTTCGTTCCTCTCCTACCTGTAACCAGTGAGGAAGGTAAGCTTGCTTGCACCATTCTTTCTCTTCCCTCAAAAAAGTGAGGAAGGTGTGCTTGCTGACACCTTTCTTCCTCTTCAATTCGTTTGTTTAGGTATGATATGTGTAAAGATATATGAATTGTGTGCTAGGTATATAAATGTCTTCTACTTATTTAGGTTAACATGACCAAGTCCTTTTAGGCCTTTCTCTACCTTTCCTAACTTAAAACTATGGTAAGATGCCTGATTAGTGGCAGGCATTTTTTATGCTAATGAGGTCATATTCTGACGCTAAGGTAGATTAGCATCGGATTAGCATCGAAAACATTTTAACATTAAAATGGAAGTCACTAATTGATTTTACGTTGACATTAGTGTCAGTTTTTTATTTGTGTATGAATTTACATCGCAAAAAATCCTCACTAAAAAATCTGCCAAAATATGGTGATGTTGGCTTAACAGAGCAATAGTGTCTAACCCGTCCTACGTTAATTAGCGTCGAACCTATATAGAAGAAATCATATGCACCGAAAAATGCTTAGTGAAAGCGATCTCACTAAGTCATTCAATGACTTCAACACCTTGCTAAGAGCCACATCTCTCAACTTGATATATCTACAAGATCAGAACCTAATCTCCATGGGTTGAGCATTTGCAGAACTAGTTTTTAAGATAAGATGTTAACTAGATATCCTATGTGACTTAAAGGGAGCATAAAGAACAAAATGTCAAAGATGACATATACAAATGATAAGACGTCAGAGATAATATAATACAAATACCTGAGGCTACATATACAAATTAAAATAGTCAAGGATCCTAAGGATCCAAGTATAATCATAACCTTTATATATTTTCATGAGAAAATTCCCCCATAAAAATTGAAAAAGTTAATGTAAAATAGATGACTTTTTTCCTGTTGAACTTTTACTCAAAAAATGAATACAATAAACCCTTTACTCTTTTCTCACTAGCTCACTCCTTCCTCCTTCATTAGCTCACTCATTGGGTGTGATTCCACGATAAAAAAATGGTATAATATTCTTAAAAAGTGTACGTAGTGAGCATGAATCTTGTCAAAAAGGAAGAGAAGCAACACAATGAGTAGGATCGAGTCATAGAAAAGTAAATGGCAACGTAGACTTATTAGATAATTCATCTAAGAGAACAATTGATCTTGTTCACTAGTCAGCATGTCCATTCATCCACTTGTCCAGGAAAACAACTTCCTTGGAGAGTTACATTAGAATAGGTCTCTTTAGGGAGTTCTAATAGAACGGCTCTCTCAGGAGAGTTCTCCCAAAACATCATCAGAAAAATAGTTTTTCCAAGAAAAGAGAAGTTATGTAAGGAGTAGAGCTAAGCAAAAGGGTTAACAAAAGGAAAAAAACTCTCAGACTCTCAGAATCCTCTTCTTTTTTAATTTTTTTTAAATGTTTGAATTTTTTATTAACTTCATCTATCTTTATATAATGAGTAATGCACATGATTATTGTTATATAAAATGAGTTTTGCCAATCACATTCAAGGAACTCATCTCATTAATAAATCAGGAAACTCACCCCTCATAAGCAAGTTTTCTAAGAGTAAAAGAAAAACTGCCTAAGTTCTTAGACCTACTCAGCTCAATAACCAAATAATAGAAACTGTTTTAGAGAGATTATTTACAAAATATAACTCAATAAATAAAGAATGATTTTAGTTAATCTTGGATTGAAGATGCTGAGATACAAGCCTAAGTAAAATAAATAAAAAAATTATGCCAACAACTCCTTAAGGAAAAGTTACAACCACTTGTGAATGACAGTCCGAATTTAACAAAACAATCTGAATTCCTTTATAATCAAGTTATATTGAAAGAAAATACTCAATCTAATAGCACAAAAAAATTTCTTATTGAAAAAATAAAAAGTGTGATAATAATTATGATCTAGCAATCTATTAGACTATTTCCCGAATGGGAGAGAAAATGCCCCCATTGATGGAATCTTATATATGTAACCAAAGTGCCCTAAAAAAGATGCTTTATAGTAGAGCTAAAAGCACTAGTAAATAAAAAGTCAATATATAGTGAAATACACAACACATCATTATTTAAATAGCTTTGATTCATATTAGGATAATTTGTGTTGTTAGTTTGTTCGATTTGTGCAGGCTCAGAAGTTTATTTAAGGTGGGCTTGGTGTAAACATACTTTGTGGTTGAGTCGTCTCCCATCCCATTCAAATTGATAGCCAACATCTCTCACTAGAAACACTCTCTCACCCTTTCATACTCTTCTCGTGTCCTTTTCATCTTCTGAAAATTACGCACAGAAGAAAAAACAAGAGTGGGAAGAACCATGGCTTGGATTGCTGTGTTAAACACATCTATTATGTCAATACGAAGCAAAGAACGCAGTTCGCCATTGATGCCGTCCGATGGGCTGCTGCCACTATTGGGTGGCAACAAGATGGCATCTTTGTTGATGGGAAGACGAAAAAACTCTTCTTTTTCTTCCTCTTCTTCCACTTCCTTCTGTGAGCTCTCTCTCCCCTCTTTCTTTCGGTTATGGTATTTTTCAGTGTACTGAACTTTCAAACTCAAATTATCGCCATGTTTTCCCAGTTTATTTTAAATTTACTTGGAAGCTTATTAATGACTTATAGATAATGTAGTCAGTAGACTGTAGGAAAGTACGGAGATGTGGGACTGGCCAAGAAGTCATGAAATTTCTCTTTCGCCTTTCCACTGTTCTCCTTGTTTCCATGGAAAAATTATTTCATACAGACCGGTGCATGCGGTGTCTGAGGTGGGCCCCACATAATTTTTCTTTAAAAAAAAACTGAAATATATCCTAACCATAAATCACTGTGATCTACGGTCAAGATCAGACATCACATGCAGATATGCATGCAGTGTCCGTATACAATAATTTCTCATTTCTATGAGCTTTCTCGTGAAAGTATAGATCAAATTCTGAGTCGTTTGATTTTGCAGTGTATTTTTTTATGCTTAAGCTTTTAGTTGGTCTTTATATATATGCATATATATATATATATATATATATATAATATTTTATTTTTTTGTAAAAGAATGATGGGATGGTTGTATGGATTTAAAATTTAAAAGCTTAATTTTTAAGTTAAAATAAATTTTGAACAATTTTTTTAGCTCATTTTCACTCCTAATTTCTCTTTCAATCTCTGAATTTTCTTAAATTTTGCTTATTATTCTATTTCGGCACTTACCATCTATGATAAACAGAAGAATGCTAAGACTAAGAGGGACTCTATTTAAAAGTATAATTTTATGTGTTAATATCTCATTTCAGTCCTATTGGTAAGCTACTACTTTTTTAGACTGTTTAAGAATTAAGCCTACCACTTCTTTCATTTTATCCATCTTTAACCCGAAAAGGCAATCTTACATTAATCTGGACATGAAGTTAAGCATCATATCTTAAATAGCAGCATTAATCAAAGAAAAAAACTGAATAAAAAATCAATAATCCTATTAAATTAAATATTTTTTAAGGAAAAAATAATCGATGCTGTTCTTACAGTTTTTGTGTATGTATATCATCACAAATATTCTTCATTAGTTAGTACTGTTCACATTTGGCCAGTGACGTCAAACCACCCCTAAAAACTAAAATTCAAATAAGAGGAAGGATTAACACCCTCTTTCTCTTTATCAGATATATCATTTCGAAGTACTGAAAAAAAAAAAAAAAATTTTTTTTTTTCAAAGTACTGAAATCACAGTACTAACTCTACTCATACAACTTGCTATTCAGGTCTCAATAACCCCAAGGTCATGTCCATGGCTTTCCCCACCGCCATGGCTCCAAAAAGAGAGAAAGATCCCAAGAAGAGGATAGTAATAACAGGGATGGGCTTAGTTTCAGTCTTTGGAACCAATACAGACGAATTCTATAACAAGCTTTTAGAAGGACAGAGCGGCGTAAGCTACATTNGAAGTACTGAAAAAAAAAAAAAAATTTTAAGAAAATAAAATAATTTTTTTTTGCGAAGACTGAAATCATACTACTAACTCTACTCATAAAACTTGCTATTCAGATCTCAATAACCCCAAGGTCATGTCCATGGCTTTCCCCACCGCCATGGCTCCAAAACGAGAGAAAGATCCCAAGAAGAGGATAGTAATAACAGGGATGGGCTTAGTTTCAGTCTTCGGAACCAATACAGACGAATTCTATAACAAGCTTTTAGAAGGACAGAGCGGCGTAAGCTACATAGACCGGTTCGACGCCTCGTCATTTTCCGTTCAATTTGGCGGTCAGATTCGAAATTTCTCTTCCAGCAAATATATTGATGCAAAGAATGAGCGCAGGCTCGATGACAGTTGGAGATACTGCATTGTTGCAGCTCGAAAAGCTCTTGAAGATGCAGGACTTGTTAATGAAGCCTTAGACTCGGTAAGGATTAGTGATTCTATACTCTGTTTAATTTAGCTGAATAGACATCTCAAAAAAAAAAAAAAAAAAACCTTTTTTTAGGTGAACAAGTCAAGAGCAGGCGTTCTAATCGGATCAGGATTGGGGGGCTTGAAGGTTTATAGTGATGGAGTTGATGCTTTTACTGGGAATAACTACAAGAAAATTACTCCATTTTTTATTCCTTATTCCATAACAAACATGGGGTCGGCATTATTAGCCTTAGATGCAGGTTTGATGGGACCAAACTACTCAATTTCTACAGCGTGTGCCACAGCAAATTGCTGCATCTATTCTGCTGCTAATCACATTAGGAGGGGTGAAGCTGATATCATGGTTACAGGGGGGACTGAAGCACCCATCCTGCCTATTGGAATAGGTGGTTTCATAGCTTGCAGGGCTCTGTCTCAGAGGAACAATGAACCAGAGAAGGCTTCCAGGCCGTGGGACAAAGACCGCGATGGCTTCGTCATGGGAGAGGGATCTGGCATTTTGGTAATCTTCTAACAATATCGACTAATTAGCTTTGATCCCCATTTATGAACAGGAGTGGACTCATCTTGCTGTTAGAGAATAAGAGACTTTTGTCTGCATATTAACTGCTGACACAAATCTCAAAAAAATTCAGCACGTGCCCAGTAACACAAGGGAATATTTCTCTCGTATTATTCAGATGTTATTGTGTGTTATTCAAGTGTTATTCTTTATTTTTCAAGTATTATTGTCTTATTATAACACCGGGAATATTCCATAACACAATAACACCTGAATAATATACAATAATACCTGAATAACACACAATAACACCTGAATAACACGAGCGGAATATTCTCTTGTGTTACCGAGTCGATCACCTTCACGACGTAATTTCATTGGACTCCGCACGTAACTCTCTCTCTTTCTCACTCTCTATTCCTCCTCTCGGCCCTAACTCTCGAGGTGTGTTCACAAAAAATAATTTAAGGTTCAACATACTAAAAGGTGGAGCGGTGAGAGTAGACATGTGTTAGACGAGAAGCAAACCTAACTACAAATGAGAATCCCTTTAGAGAGAGATAGTGCCCATGGATTTTAATAGAGGGATGGTACGCTAAGACATACATGAAGAGGCATGTGTATCACAAACACAACTAATGGACCAGTTCAAGAATCTTTAGGCAGTCATAATCCTACAAAACACCTGACTTCAGAAGGCTCCCCTGGACAATCCGGCATCACCCCATGGTTGGCTCGACGATTGGTGAACTGAAGTACCTAAAGATTCCTAATCGGCAGACAGTGTCACATCTACTTCGGCGGTCCCACATTGACTGGATCGTGGTAACAATACCCAAAGTGAACCTCAGGATTCCTCATTTCGACTCCTACAAAAGAAAGAGTGACGAGATCGACCAACTCACTTCCTTTGAGATGACAGTCAGAGTCCTATAGATTGATGATGCCATGAAATGACAAATATTCATGTCCACACTAAAAGAAGTCACCTTTGGTGGTTTAATAGCTTACGAGATGGAGACATCTCATTGTTCTTCGAATTCCATAAGCTCTTCTAGGCACACTTTGCTAACTTACAAAAACCAAGGAACGACATAGAGACTTGACTTTAAATCAGGCAAGTGGAGGACGAAATCCCGCAAGCTTACATCACTCATTCTCAAAAGGAAATGCTGGAGATGAAGAGCTTGGAGCTCTTCATCAACCAGATCGCCCTAAAACAAGAGAATCACAGTGAATGATTCAATTACAATCTGAACTTGTATAAGCTGGGAAACTTTGTGGAGGTATTGGAACTAGCAAATGACGACATCACCACAGAGGAAGTCTTTATGGAGTCCTCAGGAATTTAACCGAGGGCATCCGTTTGACAAAGTGGAAGAACAAGGATGACAACAGAAGACCAAAGAGCGACGAGCCCCTAATTATCAATCTAACAACAAATGAGACAACCAGAAGAGTAACCGACGCCATCAGTGATGCCCCTCCAATCAACAGCCGCCCCGTTACTTTGAGCAGCCGCACGTATCCCAGGAGATGCAAAGTTTGACACCACTGAATGTGTCAATTGTCAAACTAGTACAAACCATTCAAAATAAGGACTGCTTCAAGAAATTCCCTCTGCTGAGGATCGCACCAGCACTGCACAATCCGAACAAATATTGTGCCTAACATAAGGACCACAGGCATGACACCGAGGATTGTCATCACCTCAAGAATTTGGTAGAGGGGCTCATCTGAGCTGAAAAGTTGAAGGAGTTGTCGCCATTGAAGCACACATACAACAACAGGGAAAACCTCTAATAGAGAGGCCCACAGATGGACTCGTTTGAGCAAATGAAATCCACCTACTGGGATCATCGTGCCTATGTTTAGTAGAGGTGAAGGTTTATCCCGATCGTCCAAGAGACACCAGTTGGGGGAACTCCCCTCGACGCTAGGGGAACTCCTCTTGGTCACGTTGAGTTTGATTATAGGTTCAAGACATGCGGTACAGACCTCTGGGTAGACAAAGATTGAGCTATAACACTCGCCACACTTATGTCGCAGGCGAGAGCTAAGAGCGACAAATATGTTACAAAATTTGCCAAGTCAAAAGCACTGACTTCAAGGTAAGAAAGATATTCACAATAAGAAAAAATAATGTTTTATTCATCCCAATCGAAAGGTACAAACATACACACCATAATAAGCGTACACGATAAAATTCCTTCTCACTCTCCCATAGCAAGACCAAGGCTCTATATTTGGCTGACGAGGCCTTGCTAGGAACTTTGGATCTGCAACCACTATGCCCGAAAAAAAGGATAAAGTGTGGAAGAGTGAGGCCCTTCCCTCATCTCAACCGGAATGCCCTTGGCTCATGACCGACATTCCACCCACGCTTTCCACCTTTATTCCTCAAACTTAAGAAAAAGAACATGGGAGAATGTGAGAAAAGGGGCCGCCCGATCGGTGAGCGCTCGTTGGAAACACTAGTTTTTTTCCATGCCTCGAGCTTCTTCTTCACTCTCACAGGAACAAGAGATGGCGAGGAAAAATGAGCACCCACTACCAGAAGACTTATGGGCCCTTTTGGGAGCAATGATCGAACGAAGATATTGGATCCCTTAAGGACTTGCTCAACACCTCCTTGCTCAGGATCTAACACACTCGTTCACAAAGAGGACTTCCAACAGGGTGTTGACCCAGACTGGAGTCTTTGTCAGCACCCGACCTAAAGAAAGTCCCATCTTTCCACAAACAACCAAAGAAAAATAAAATTAACACATAACCCATGTTGGATTTTTCGCTATTGCCGAGAGGAGGTCACCTTCGCAGTCGGCTCCAAGCTAGACCACACAAGCCTCCATTATTTTCTACTAGCAAATTCAAGTATAAGAGTAATCGGCTGAGACCCCATTTCTTCCCTTCTTTTTATAGGGGGTGTCAACGATCCCAATAGTGGTCACCCAATAAAAGCTTGCAAGTTGGCTCACTCTGACAAGACAACTCCACACCTGTCAAACTGGCACCGACATTACCACCTGATGATTGATTTCCCAAAAAAGAAAGAAAAAAGGAGTTTATGTCATCATCGATGCAAGCTTTAAATGTTGACTCACCAAAGTTACGTGATGAGACGACAGCGTCAAGCCCACTGAATGGTTTA